>VXBC01008338.1:114524-183272 GCA_013399945.1 Ploceus nigricollis
CCGCGGCGGCGGCGGCGGCATTTAAACCCGCGGCGGCCGTTGTGGGGGTGTGTCACGGCTTCCTCACTCCCCGGCGCTGGCGGGCCTGGATCGCGGCGGCAGGATGGGGCCCCGGGGGGACAGGACGGTGCTGGGCAGCCCCGCGGTGGCCGTGGCGTTCTCGGGGGCTGTGTGCCGGGGCAGCGGCTACCGCTTCGCCTGCGAGCTCCTGAAGCACGTCCTGCACCAGCGGAACCAGCTCCCGCTGCCCTACGAGCAGCTCGCCTACTTCTGCCGGAGGGCGGCCCAGGTGAGGGGCGGCGGCAGCAGGGTCATGCCCGTGCTCGGAGGCGGCCCCTGGGCCGGGGGATTAGGGGGGCCGTGGCGTTTGAGTTTTGCTTGCGAGCTCCTGTTCTCGCTCGGGGACTCGCACAGCAACGTGTCGGCGCTTTTAAAGTGAAGCGCTAGTTGTGGCTGCATCCCTAAATTTAAAAACGAGGCAAAGGCAGCATTAAGTTCAGGCTGATGAAGGTGCCGACAAATTGCTCTTAATTGATTGTTTCCTACTTTCTGCTCAAAGCGAGTTACTGCTTTGTTTGTTGCCTCTACGCAAAAAAAACAAACAAAAAAAATACTATTAAGTGATTTCAGAGAGATGGCTGATCTTTGAAAGGTGGGCTTTTAATTCTGTTGGAATTCATCAGTAGTGCAATTCAGATTCCAACTGAGTAGCTATGGATTGTGCTTTCATGTTCCTCTTGCATCTCCTGATGTGGAGAGATGTGTCTTCCCCATGTGGGTACCTGTAGCTCTTAAAATGAACACAAACTGCTTGTTCCTTGACTCTCTGGGATGGGCCATGCTTTCTGCAGAGTATAATACATGTTCATAACTAAATGTGTTAATATGATTCTTTGTTTTCCAGGATCGAGATGGAATTGAGAAACCACATTCCCTGGGCCTGGCAAGCAGAAAGTGCCAGCAGCTGCTGATGGATCTGGAGGGATTGTTCCAGCACCTGGAAGTCATGTTTAGTCTGACGCTAGTTCCTCGGGTTCTTTTCCTACTTGGAGGCAATGTCATGAACCCCAAGGAGCTCTATGAGCTGAATTTGGAAGGGTTCTGTGAGGGCTCTGCTGAAGAGAGCCTCCAGACTGCTCCCTGTGTTCGCCAGCTCTTTCACCGCCTGTTCGTTGCTGATGTCTTCAGTGAACTTAAGGCTCTCCCTGTCACAGGCACACTCGTCCTGGTCCAGGGCCACCGTGACTGTGGTGTTGAGTGGTTCCGGCCCAAGATCAACTACCAAGTGCCGACCCGAGGGAGGAAGCTGACTGTTAAGTTGTCCTGTGATGGAGACCTCCACGTTAGTGCCTCCCCTCCACAGCACACGGCACCTGCTTGGGAGGACTATGTCTGGTTCCAAGCACCAGTGACCCTCAAAGGCTTTAGTGAATGAATGGTTTCCATAGAAATTTAATTGGAATATTGATTACTTTTTTTTTCTTTAGGTGTTAATTTTAGCAAATGTAACCATGTATTTTTGAACCATGTCCGTCTGAATTTTCTTTTTCTTCATGGTGTCTACTGCCTTCCTGTATCTTGCTGTGCTCCTCTATTGTCCTTATTTCCTGAGTTGTTGTTGAAGGCAAATCCACTTTAAGGCACAGTTGCACACAGGTCCAGCGATTCTTTAGGGACCTGACCTGTGACACGGGATGAATTAATGTGTTGGGAATAACACTTCCCTACTGTGTGCTTGCTGAACTGGTAAAGGCTAGATACGTACACTCTCCTCCTGAGTTTTAATATGGCGATTTTCTGAGCCTGCCTTTGCCATGTTACCCATAGGCTCTCTTAGGTGAAGTTACTTCCTGCAAAATAACTCTCTGGGAGGAAAACTGCAGTCCTTGAAAGGCTCCCTATAGCAGGAAAACCAGCGGGCAAAACCGGAGCGGGACACAGAGGTAACATTGTTGCGGAAGAGGGATTTTTTTTTTTTTGGTAAAGAATGGGGCAGGATAACGGCAGTTCCTCTGCAAAGGGCTGGAGCTGCCAGAGCTGTCGTGGAGATGGGCGGAGCCGCTTCCAGGAACCCCCGAGGGACAGCCGCAGCTCCCGACACTGCCTCAGGTGCCGTGGTGTGCGCCCCACTTGAGTACTCAACTGCTTGTCCATCTATTTGATAAAATTACACTTTCCTATAACTCACTTTCTATTCCTTAACACTCCAAAGTAAAACTTTTCAGCAACTGAAAAATCTTGTAGCTAGTGCTGTCTTGGAGATGGAAAGAGACCAGTACCGTGGAGACAGGGGAGCAATAAGCAATTTATTTTTTTTATTAATCTTCGCCTAACAGCCCTGACAATTGGTTAGATATAAGATCAAAAGTAAGCAGTTTCTTTGCTAACTCTCTTCAGAGAAAGTTAGAAGTGCTGCTGCAATAATAGAAGATTGCTCTCACTCGAGGAAGAAACTTTGACTTAAATGTTTCTGAAATGCATAGAAGTCAGGGGAATGTGAACAAGTTTAGCGCTGTCTTTACCTACCAAATTCCTGTTCTTAGTCAGACTGTATTAGAATCAGAACTTGAGCCTGTTCTTCTGGGCTGGTGTTTACTGCAGAACAGGACAGGGAGAGAAGCCCTGAGAGCTGTGTGTTAGAACTAGATCTGCTGGAGTTGTCTTCAATCAGCTGGGCTATTATCTGTGCTGTAATGAGCTTTCAGTAGCTTGAAATAACTCCATCCCATTTGAAGAGAAAGGTGAACCTGCTGGTAGTGAGGGCACTTGCTGTTAACTAGGCAAAAATGCACAATGGGGTGATAATCCTTTGCGAAGAGGGTGAAGGTTGAAGTAACCCTCTATGCTTGGTGCATATTTTAACTTTGACCTTTTGGAATGGAATGAGATGATTGAAGTAGTAGGAACTTAGTTTGATATTTTTGAGCTTGGAGAACACTAGAGTGCCCTCTTCTGCTGTAGTATCCATTAATATCTATTTACAATGTGCAGTAGCTGCTTCTTAAGCTCATTCTAGGGGAAAACTTTGAGTGAAGAAAGCTGCCTTTTGTACAGCTTCCCACTTGAATATGAAATCTCAGGCCTCTTGAAGGAAATATTACTTGAATGTAGGAGTGTTTGTGCTCAGGAGATCAGAACTCTTTATGCTTCCACCAAAGCTGCTTGTAACACATGTTTAAGAATACAAGTGCCCAAGTGTTCAGAGAAGCTTTTAAACAGAAGCCTTGACCAGTTCCTTTCACCTCTCTTCCTTAGATGAGTGCAATGTTACTGCAATAAACTGTTTACATATTCTGTTATACTTGAACTATGAATGCAGCAATGATATGGTGCTGGGAACAAAGGAACACAAGATGCTTTTTGGATTTTTTTTGGTTTTTTTTTTCTTATGAAAACATTTAGAACTTGATTTTAAAAATCAGTACTGTAATTATTATCAAAATAAAATGCTGGTTTCTATATGTGATTATTTTGAGGGATTAAACAAATCCAGTCTAAACATTCTGCCACTGGTAGAACCACTTGTTTCCATTCTGTGCATATATTTCAACTGCAGGCTCACAGCTGTTCCACTTTTCGGACAAACTGCATGATGTCTTGTGCCAGGAGCTTTGGTTCCTCAAAGGCAGCAAAATGCCCTCCACGTGGCATGTAAGTGTAAGTGATGATGTTCTTGTAGACATCCTTTGCCCAGACACGTGGTACATGTACAATCTCCTGAGGAAAAGCTGCAATCCCTGTGGGAACATAGACTGCAACCCTAGAAGACATAAGTTAATTGCATTGTTAAAACAAGTCCTGGGGGAAGTCTATAAAAACCTCTGTCACTGGGAACACATTCAGCTGGAGAAGTTTCCCCACTTTGTGCAGTGCACCTCCTGGTCTGCACTTCACTGAGAAGCTTCATTTCTATTCAGGTATCATTGAGTTTTTGAAGATGATATCTGTAGAGGTGCAAAGTAGAGCCAACTTTGCACACAAGTTGATCTTGAAATGTTTCCCATCTTTGAGCTTAACTTTTGTAAACTGCAGTGTTGTGCTACATGACAAGATACAACACCTCTGAGAAATGAGCCAGCTCCTGTTTGCTTTAGAATTTGCATAACAAATGACCCTCTGGAGAGGAAAGGAGCTGGTTCAGTCCACCAAGAAGAAGACTCCCCCACTTGTTCAGATGCTCAGTTACTTGGAACAGACTTCAGAAGTCTGCTCAGCAACATTTTGTGGTCAGCCTCTCTTAGCATCATCTTAATGTACCAGCTGTCATGAGGTGCTGGGTTTCAAATACTGCTCTCCAAATTGCTACTCCAGGTTTGTGCTTAACTCTTGTAGTTCTTAGCTTATCCTCCAGCAAGTAGTAGCCTTCCTAATTCAGTTTAAACTTCTCTCTTAGATGTGCCCATGATCTTCTGTTTTGTTTTCACTGAACTGGGCTACAAGTCACATTTGTTTGGTGAATAAGTATATAGACTTGTATTTTGAACACAAGACTGTGCTTGGTGCTTTGATAAGTCTTCTGCATTGTCTTGGCTGCAAGGTACCTTGTGTGCATTATAGGTTCAAAAGAAAAGTGACCCTTAACTATATTTATCAAAAGCAAGTAACAATTTGGACTTTCATTTTTCTTAGAACTAATTAAATGTGCTGTTGTAAGTGATCTAATTGTTGATACAGGCAAATGTTTCAACCTCATTTGCAAATCTCCCTTGCAACTTGCCACATAATTACCTGTTATGAATTCTTGGGTCCTTGGCAAAGTTTTCCTTGTAGTATCGCATTGAGGACACAATGGAGGATGTCACCCAATAAATCATCACATTGGTCAAAAGCTCATCCAGAGAGTATTTGCTGTCGAGAGAGAGGAAGAAATTTAACTGGAAGCTGCTCCTCAGTGCTCTATACTGGGCTCATGCCCTGAAGAACTGCTGTCCCTCTTAATCTCCACTTATTTTCAAGCAGCAAATTAATTGGCACCTGTGTGTTCAGAGCAAAACTACCTGGTGCTGAAGCAGCAGTGTGCAGGCAGTCTGCTGTAAGTTTAAACTAGTGCTTGTCATGTCAGCCTTCCCTCCTTAAATTTCAGTTTTGACAGGCCAGTATTTTACCTGTATCCTCATATTAGTTCCCACCAGTCATTCTTTTAATGAGACTTCTCACGGAATAACATCATAACCTAACATCTTACCTTTCCAAGCCTCCATCATCTTTATGCAGAAATGATTTGTCTGTCCAGGTTGAGAATTTCTCCATAATATATGCAGCAAGCCCCACTGGGGAGTCATTCAGTCCACAACCTAATTGAGGAGAAGAGAAGAGCTGTTGCAGTTGCCTGGCATTGCAATACTTCAGTGCAAGTTACACTGGACTTTCATGAAGAGTTCGGAGTTTTCTAGAGAATTCAGTAGAGAGTCTGTATTTATCTATCCCTTATAGTACTTTATTTGGGACAAATTCCCTGCAAAGGAATTCTGGCTGTAACTGAGGGCACTACAAATTCAGCTAATTCCTATACAAAAGAAGCTGAGAGCTAAAGAAGTTCCATTGGCTTCTTAGTGATGTGTGGCAGAAGGAGCAAGTTCAAATGTAAAGAGATGGCAGTCTGAAAAGAAATTTCAGATAAAATATTTGGGAGCACTGTCCTGCTTAGGATGGGATGTATTCTGATTCTAAAATATATTTATGAAACAGGGCTAACAGGAATGCAACAGATCCAGAATGTCATTAATATAATGGATTCTGTGTTTTTGCTTTTTGGTTTTTTTTAAGAGTTTGCGAAATTGCCTTAATCTTTGATCCAGATGATGTTTGAAAGCACTACCCTTGACTCATGGATTCTCTCATAGGGCAGCAGCCAAACTTGAACCCACTTGAATTGTGACTTTCTTAAACTGCTTTGAACTTTGTTGATATCAGGTTTTATTGGCTGGTTTTATCAACCAGTCACTTATAAACCAAAGCTTGGATAGCTGTCGATTTTACATGTAATTATTAACTTTTATTCATAGAGAAGTTAGGAGCTTGTTAAAGGGTATAGATGTCAGCACAGATTTTTGTGATTCTCTCCCTCCCCTGGAACTTGTGGATTTATTCCTGTGCTTGGATTCTCATGTTGAATAGTTTTAATCCTTTTATTAAGGCAGTTCAATTTCTTAAGAATGCTGGGGAAGGAGTCTCAACAAAATATTTTTTGTAATTATATAAGTTCCATTAGTGGGTCTATAGCTATTTGATTCTGCCAGAGCTCTGATTCTTGAAGCATGATTTCCCTGTGATATTATCTCCTGTAAATCAATTCTCCTTGTTTAAACAGTTCTGTCAGATTCCTGATCAGAGACTAGACATACTAATCTTCATTTTTCTGTGGATACCTACACTTTTTGGCCCTTAAAAACACCCAAGTAACCAGAAACACCACCATCACAACTCTCCCCCACCTGGTATATTGTTTATCTCCTTTTATTTCTTTATGTTTGCAATCACTTCAAACAATAATCTAGGCATTCATTGACATTCCAGTTTGAGCTGCTTCTTCTTCTCCTTTGGTGAATTGCCGGGATGGGGGACTGTTTGTTCTCTGGTCTCCAAATCTGACACCAGCCTGAGACAGCTCTGCTGTCTTTCCTGATGAGGGATTATTTCAATAAAGCAATACCCCAGAATCCTCTCTAGTGGGGACTGATGCAAAGACTTCCTTTAAGCTTTATGAAATGGCTATATCTTTCTTCACAGTCCTTATCCCCTGGCTCCAGGATGTCAGCATTCTGGCTTTTCAGGTGTTTGAACTTTGTCTACCTTTTTGCAACTTTCACATTGCACCTCTTTGCTTGTGATATTTTTCTTGTTTTCAGCCCCATTTACTTCTCAAAGCTTCAATTTCAGAACCCTGTGTTTACCTTCTGAGAGACTCTATGGAAAGAGGTTCATTCTCAAGGAAAGTGGCATACTATTTAAAAGACCTTGAAAAGTTATACTTGAAATCTCCATCTTTTTTTGGGTGGTTTCTTTTGACTTCATTTTATACAGTTCTTGTCCTCATGAACTCATTGCCCACATGAGTCTTGTACTCAAGTCACCAGAACTCATTGCTTCTCAAATTTGGCTGGCTGGCCTTTGTTTTCATGTACCACAAGTGATTAGTGTACCATGCTCACAGGGATACAGAGAAGGTACATTACCTGCAGTGTCTGGTTTGGTGGCTTGGATGTGTAAGTATCCAGACTCTCGCAGGACATCATATATGTTCTTCTGCATGAAAGGGTAGAGACGTCGAGCATCTTCCCTACTGAAGCCTACAAGCCATGGTACATAAGCCCCAAGCATTGTACTAATCACCCTTCCCAAACCTTCTGTGGCAATGAAAACGAGATTCAGATGAAGCCCTTTCACAGACCTAAAAGTAAGTTAAGGAGTAGAGAGTTAAATCAAGCAATTTTCTGTCTCCAAGTTTTCTAGAAAACAAGTCTGACCGCAGCTGTGAGATAAACACTGGACTGAATCAAATAGCCCTTCAGGTTCATCATGATTAAAAAAAAAATTCAATACAAAGCATATGAACGCAATTGAATATGCAGGATGGGGTTGTCCCTGAAGGAAACAGAGCAGAAGGGGATGAGAAGCGGGGCAAACAAGGAGGTAGGACTATGGAGCCAGACGGCAGGGTAGGAACTGGAGGCAGCTTGTCTGCACTGATTTCCTTTGCTACTTACTGTGGCAGCATCTGGGCCATGTTTGTGGTAATGCGAGATCCCCAGTCTCCTCCCTGTAGGTAGTATTCCTTGAAGCCCAATCTGTTCATCAGCTTATGAAATACCCGAGCAGTTGCTATGGAGTCAAACTCTGTAGGTAAAGGGAAACACAGGAGACCTGTTGGTCCTGGTCTTCCTCCCCTGGCCAAAGACTGTGACCTGACCGAGGCATGTGTATGTGGAGCTGTGGGAAGGGACAGTGTACAATGCTGCTCTGCCTCACTCCTTGGAAAGAAAGCGAGCACAAGATGAAAGAAATTCAGTGGAAAGCGAATGAAAGATGAAAGAAGTCAGTGGAAACTGACTTCCAGTCATCATTGTGTTGCAAATCTCCACAGCCAGCCCCAGAGCCTCAGCCACGTGGGCCTTAGTGAAGAGCCAGGCATCTGCACTACAAACTGCAGTGCCCAGGGCTGCTTGGGATGGTTTGAGGTGTTACTCCAAAAACTGCAATTCCAACAGAGCCTTTTCATTGCTTACCTTTCTGGTGAGGGGCCTCTGAGAAACCGTATCCTGGGATGGAGGGGCAGATGACCTCAAACACTACACCACCCTCATTCAGGCCGTGCTTGGCTGGCTCTGTGAGCAGAGGGATGATCTTGTAGAACTCGTAGAAGGAGCCGGGCCAGCCATGGACCATCAGCAGAGGTCGAACAGCTTGACCATGAGGAACATAAGATGGCTTCACATGGATAAAATGGATATCAATCCCTGCCACACATCCAAGAAAGAAAAATTAAAGCTCTGGGACCACAGTTTCTGCTCTGCATTCTGTAGAAGGAGGGAGGCAAAACTGCAATTAGCATCTGGAGCAGAAGTTCCACAATCAGCCCACTGCAAGAAGATGCCTGGCTGAAAGGGGATGCCTGGCATAGTATTGACTGTCTCATCTTTTACATACAGAGAGAGATATTGACCCCAGCCACAGATATTGGGGTCATTGGAGATTAGCATCCATCTCCTGAGAAACTGGTCTCACAGTATATAAGTAAGAGCTGCACTTGAATGAATAGCATAATGTGGGTAAGACACATGCAAAAATATTACAGCAGTTAAAAGAGAAACATGAAAAAGGGCATGATAGAAGTCTAACATAGAGATCACTTATGTAAAGTCTTTCTACCCTAGTCTAGAGATCATTTATGTAAAGTCTGGCTAAACTCACCTGGCTAAACTACTGTGTGGTGGGGAGCAATATTCCAGCTTCAGTCTGGCTAAATTTCACAGTTTTCAAAGGTGGCTTCAAGGCAATCACTGAAGAGCACCTCATCGTTAGTTAGCATGGGTTCAGAGCCAGATGAAGCCCATCTTGAAGCAGACCTAATCTTACTGCCATTGTGTAATGGTCTTAATCCCTATAAGGTTATTAATAATAGAGCCTCCACCAGTTATATTTCACTTGTATCACTAAGCTGTTATGCATAGGTTATCTCAAATATTGTCACGTTTTACATCTCCCCCTTCTTGCTGTGCATTTCCGAGTGAGACTTGTTCAAGGCACAGAGGCCCCCTCACCTTCAATGGTGGTGTGGAAGTGGGGGTATTTGTTCAGCACTTCCACTTGCTTGCGCCAGTCAAACTGATTCCTCCAGTAGGCCACCACCTTCTTCAGGTAGGTGGAGTTGAAGCCATAGTGGAAGGCAGCTCCTTCCACGTGCGGTGTGAAGCGAAACCGATCCAGGCGCTGGTGCAGATCCTGTGGAAGGGAGCCCTTTTTGCCAGGCTGGCCAGCTGTTGGCAGGTGCCCTGTGCCAGGGCAGGCACAGACAGGCTCTCCTGGCTCTGCTGGCTTTTGTATTGCTGTTTAGGACATCAGAAGCCCTCCTGAAGAAGTGCCATACTCTAACTGACTGCCTGAATTGTTTATATGGAGAATACAACTTTCTACAGGTTAGAAGCTCCCCATGGGCACCCAGGAGTACTGGGTCCTACTCTTGGCTTGCTGCTAACTCACTTCAGGGTTTTTGGTGCTACGAGCTTGGCAACACTGCTGGCTGAGAGAATAAGAATCTCACCTTGAGCTGCTGGCTGCTGCTTGGTCAGATAATTAGAGACAGGCATGCAGGGATGGAGGAGCTATGACTCAGTCAAGACACCATCCCTCTTCAGTCTTACAGCCCTTTCTTCTGTGGAAGCCCCTCAGTCCTGCCCTACTGGTGCCACTGCTGTCCCAACGCCCTTCTGCCCCGCTCCACCATCCATAGACCCACTGTCAAAGTCTGCTGCTCAAAGCGTGGCCTTTCTGCAGGAGAAGTCCCAGCTTGCACAGAGGGGCTGCTGTCTCAGAGAGTCTTTAGGGGACATTGCAAGGGACCGGAGCTCAAATCCCCTTCGTAAAGAATGGTGAGCCAGAGCATAATCTAATAGAGCTGAGTAGCTGCCCTGGCACATGGAAGTGCCTTGCTGTCACCCCCGAGGCATCACCTCAAAGCAGTGAGGTGGGTGATGGACTTCCTCCCCTTGCAGCTTTCTGCCCCTCCTTACCCCCCAGCCAGCGGTACCTCAATTTCTTTGTCAGATGTTTCAATCTTGAAGGGACGGATGCTTGTGTCTTTGTCTACTTTTCCTTTGGGGGGCCTTTCGCCTGCGCCCCACCAACCATCGCCCATGTCAAGAGTCTTGATCTTGCGTCCAGATCTGAGCCAGTAAAGCAGCAGCCCTCCAACCCCCAGGGCAGCCGCAGGGACCAGGACTGCATTCTTCTGAGAATAGTCAAAAGGCCTGGGGAGGCACAAAATTGCTTGTTTTCAACAACAGCAGTGTCAAAGGGACTTATGCTGAGGCTTGTTTGCACATCCATAGGGACTGAGCAGGGACAAATGCCTCCAAATCCCAGGCAGTCAGTAGGGACTGGGCATTTCTGTTATTTTTGAAGATCATAGGTAAGATTTGGGGCAGGGTTCTATCTACCAAGGCTTCTTAGGGGTCTCAAGTCCTTGCTGATCAGAACTTGCTGATCACAAGTCTTCCTTGTCCCTTTCCTTGTGAACCAGGATGCCCAGGGGGACAAAGTTCAATAGGATATGGGCCTAGGATAGGTCCATGGGATACTTTGAGGCAGGTACTGCAGTGAATGAGACAGTAGCAGCTGGACTTGTCCAGGAAAAATCTGCATGGCAGAGTGGGCTGAGGAGCAGGAGGAGAGACAAAAGTCTTCAGCTGCTGAAGAGAGCTGCATGTGCTGGACATGACCCTCTTGCCAGTGCTTCATACACAACTCCCTTACAGATTCAATCATCTCTTAGGGCAACCCTGGCTGTCTCCCATAGCTCTCAAGTAGGGAGTGTCTCCTGGTGCCCCTGTTTCTGTTCTGAACAGCAAGGTCCCACACTTGAGGTGTGGGAGCCAAGTTGCCAGAGCTGGAGTTGACAGACATGCAGTCCTAAATGTAGTGTACCTTCCCATCCCTCTGACTTGTGTTTCAAGTTCTCCAGCTTCCCTTGGGGATTAGTAGAGGTGTCTGGGACTCCTGCAGGGGGGCTGTGAGTGAAGATTTTGTTGCTGTTGTCATCAGAGTACAGAAGGGATGATGCTGTGCCCCAACCAGGGCACTAACCAAAAGAGGAGACCGCAGCACAGAACAGCTATTCCACTCACCTGATCTGGGACATGATGCTCTCCCTACAAAAGGGGAAAAAACAGAAAGATCCTTACAGTCTAATAGTGTTGTCCTATTCCAACCCTTCTGGATGGTGCAAAGAATGTTCCCTGCCAGCACCACTCATTGCCCAGGGATGTGATCACAAGCTCTTTAGCCACCTGGCAACATCTGCCATTATTTTTCCTACTCTTTGGATAGGATGGGCAGAGAGGGGCTCACAAAGCACTGCCTCTATACAAAGAGACAGTGTTTCTGGGCTGTGCTTTAGCTAGATAATTTGTTGCCATAATATTCCCTCCTTCAGCACAATTTAGATGAAAGGCAGTAAACAACGGCATAGGTGTCCTTGCAGTGTTTCATCCTGTGAGCAGCTGGGTAACTTCAGTCAAGAAAATCGTTTACTTTGGCTGCTGTGTTGCAATAGGTGCTCAGCAGGGCAATTCCGAGCTCCAGGGTTGTTCTGCTCCCAGCCATGTGGTGTTGGTCGTGCTGCAGGGCTGGCACCAGCAGAGGTTTGTGGACCCTTCCCTGTCCAGAGTTTAAGGAGCTGCTGTACCTTTGACACTTCTAGCTACTCCTGACTGGATATCAAGCCTTTAGGTCTCCCCTGTCTGCTAGGAAAAGAAAGTATCCTCCTCGGTTCCCTTTAAACCTAGTAGCTTCTGGTACAAAAGCACAATCTAAAATCTAGCAACAATAGAAGCAAGTCTTGTTACTCTGCCTTGTGGAACACAACTACATTAGGGAGTTCTTTGGTACAATAGTACTTTGAGAAAACAAACCAGAACAAATACCAAAAAGAAAAAGACTTGCTAATCCATGAAAAACTAACTCCACTGGGTGTTTGTTATCACCTGGAATTGTTTCCCTCTGCTGTCTGAAGTGCAGAACCTAGAGCCTGTACTGGATATCTCAGTAGCCTCCAAGGCAATTTGCTCACACTTGCTGAAACACCCTATGTGTGGTTTTTTTTTTTTTCCTTAAATCACTTCCAGACATGGAAGAACAAAGCTTCTAAGAATAAACAACTTATGCAACAGGTAGGAATATCCCCCTGCCCTTACATCCTGGAGGTCGGTGAGCAGAGGTGTGAAACCAGCTATCAAGGCAGTAGCACAAATCCTACACTGCTAACAAAGCAAGCCTGTCCCAGAAGCAGCTCTCTGAGCGACACAAAACAAGGCTCAGTCGATCAACACCTCCTCCGCAGTCATGCTCAGGAGAACTCAGCTGCCTGCTCCCACTCTCCCACGACCTGCTGACCCTCCCGGGGCTTTCACGCATCCCCAAGCCCAGGGAGCCCAGTCTGGAGTCCCTGCTAGCCTGGCTGAGGAAATCTCACCATGCGTTTGGAAGGATCTCCCGCCACATGTCTGCTCGTCCTTGCCTGGCCGCGGCTCCGCGTGAGGACACAGTCCCAGCTTCTCCTCTCCGGCTTTCTCTTCCGCAGTGACGTTTCCTCGGGGACAACGCAAACTACATCGTCCAGCAGTGCCACCTATTGCCTGAGTGTGCAGCTGCAAACTGAGCTCGACGGAGGCCGAGTCCTGCATGCGGCAGGAATAGCCCTGTGCGCCAGTGCAGACTGGACGCCAAATGAACCGAGAGCAACCCTGCAGAGGCTGCCCCGAGGTCCTCGGCTCGGGCTGTGACAGCACCGCGTCCTTACAGCAAAGGCCAGCTGGGTTACACAGCCCGTACAAAGCCCTGTAGCGGGAATTTAGCCAGCAGCCTGAGGGAAGGGATTCTTCACTCTCTTCAGCACTCGTGAGACCGCACCTGGATTGCCACAGCCACTTCTGGCCTTGCTGGTAGAAGACAGCCTGGAGCAGGCCCAGCCTTGGAGGTACAGGGCCACCAAGCTGCTGGGTGGGACATGTGGTGTATGAGGAAGGCAAAGAAGCATCTTCATCCTGGAGAGGAAAGAGTAAAGGGTGGGATCTTATTGCTGTCTACAGTTAACCAGAGAAAAGCTGAGGGAAAATGGACCCAGTGTCATCCTGGAGAAGCAGCAGGTGAAGGACGGAAGACAAGGACCCAAACTGTAACAAGAGAAGTTAAGGTTAGATAGGAGGAGAAATTAGTTCTCCACTGAGGTATTCAGATGCTGGGACAGGCATCCAGAGAGGATGTGGGATTTTCACCCTTGGGGGCATTCCAGATTTGACAGGAACAAGGCACTGAGCAATCTGACATAGCTGAACCTGTTCTGAGCAGGTGTTGGGATGAGCTCACCTCCAGGTGTCCCTTGCAACCTGTAAATCACTTGTCTGTATTCCAGGTGCACCCATGATTTGCAGCAGCCAAAACACAAAGGAAAAGTTCAGTTTTTAATTTTCTACAGAAATCAATGCTATGTTTTAGTTCAGGTACCGAGATTTCATTTTCCTCGTGGTTGGTAAAATAGTCCTGGATAAAGGCTTCTCCTTCACAGGAATTTGACAGCTTGGGTAAATGAGAGTTCAAAGCCTAAGGAGTATTGGGTGGGGGGAAAGTGAGCAGAAGAGCAGTATGGAAAAAATAATGCATACATGAAAGTGGAAGGTGAATCACTGCCATATAATGCACTATGCTCAGTATTTTGCCTTTTACATTTTCAACAAGAACATGTACTTAGACTATTCTTGCTTCCAAGAAGTAAGGACTATCCTTGCTTCCACAAGTGGCAGAGGAGTGGCAGGGAGACGGTCACCAGGGTTTTATTTGCTTACAGTCAAGAAAGACTGATATTCATCCTTCTGTTACGTTGTTCTGCCTCTCAGAAGCTTCTAGTTAAAATTCTTTTCCACTGTGCTGTCTCTGTTATTAAACTTCCAAATAAAATACATTAGTGGAAGGCTTTATAAACAAAAGAGAGAATTACAAGAGTAGGAGGAACAAAAATGAACCACAGCTTTCTAGCTTTTTTATGTTGACAACTTATGTTCCCAGGCAAGTATATAGTAAAAGAAGAATTTACACTGCACAAAGTCCACAATAACCCCATGGGTTTCCTAAATTGAAATATTGTTAAATCAAAACTTTGTAATGTGCCTAAGTAGTGACTGATATATATGCCTTCAGTTATTTACCAATGTTTATGAATCCAGTCCCCATGGCAAAAAGCACGAGAAACACTCCCAAGACCTCCACAGTCGGGGAGTCAACAATGGTTCAAAATGAAATATTTGCTAAGTTCTTCCACATAAACAGTTACCTCTGATTATCCAGCCAACTACTAGGGCTGATGATTGCTACCTCTTGGTGCTAACTTGCTCCCATTTTGTTGTTTTGTGCTGCAACCCTCGAGTACTGTGCAGCCTGCCTGCCTCTCCTTCCAGCACAGTGCAGCAACTCTGAGACTGCACGTACCTGGGTGTCCTTTCTGCTGCAACTTCTGTGACTTCCCTGGCTTCAGGACATGAGTTTGGATTTGAACAACCACATTGCCATCAGGACGTGTCATGGATGGCATTGGGTGCAAATATTCCAATGTGAAGTGGCACCATTACTGCCTTCTGCCATGAACCGTGGTCACTTTGCCATTTTTACTCAGACAGTGACTCTGAGGTACCATGTGAGTCTTGACTGGCTAATGACCAGTTTGGGGTGGTCAAAGCTCCTATGCAGAGTAGCACTTTAGATGTGCATAGGCACTCTCCAAGCCATTTTCATTCAAACAGCACATAGGAAGTTTTTAGCATGTGGTTGATTTATCATTATTGATTTTATAATCATTAAGTGCCCTTGAAAAGTCACACTCAGCCCTGCCCTTTTGTTAAGGAATTAGCATACCAAACTGCAGAGCTGAAGGTGATAATACCACACCCTGCAACAGAATTGGTTAAGTTACAAGGACAGAGACTTTTTAAAAATTTTACTGGGAAAATGAAATAAAGCTTTCCGAAGAGAAAGCACACGGTAAAGGACTCTAGTCTTTTAAGCATACTGTTTCATACTGTTGCATGAAAAGTTTAAGCTTGTTAGAGCGGGGAGAACTGATCCCTCTCCCTGCTCCAACATGTGATAAATGTACTTGGAGTGTGTGGCAAGTGGTGGGCTTCCTAACAGTGCCCAAGAAGGAGCTGATACCCTGTCGGCCTTCTCCCAGATTATTGTTATTTGTTCCAAAATTTAGAGATCAGGCCCGAGACAAAAAAACTCTCAGAACCACCCCAGCTTACAAGTTCAAGTATCAAAAACTGTTGTGTAAATTATCTAATATTAGATAATGTTAAACTTCACAGAAGGAAAGTGTTGCCTCCAAGAACACACTGGAAATCATGGATGATCTTCTTGACCCTTGGATGCTGAAAGATTGCTGCATGTATTCCCCCCGCCAAGAGCCTGATTGTCCTGCAGTTTTTGGACTCAAGAGGTGCTGGAGGGAATGAACTTCATAAAGGGATATTAACTAGATTTATGAATAGCAGCTGCCCCTTACAGGAGTTTCAGCATGCTTTCCTCTTCTTTCCCTTCTTCTCTATCTACTAGATGGGAGCAGGAGGGGACAGGTCCCAGTGTGGTGGTTCTGGTCTGTTGTACTGAGAGATGGGCTGGCTGTCAGAGGCTGGGTAAGCTGAGTGTCTCAAACCAATGCTGGTGCGTGTGTGGTTGAGGATGGGTCAGGCCTTGCTTCTGATGAGACAGTGCCCCACCCCCAGACCCCCAGCCTGGCTGAGCTGTCAATCAATTAATCAATCAATCGCTAGAGGCTGTGCTAACCCAGCTCCTGATTCTTTCCAGCTGTAGACAGGGAAGAATTAAAAGAAAGATTTAGGTTGGATCCAGATCATTTTAGTAGTAGAATTGTACTGTATGTAGTTTCCCATGATGTCCACTGACCTTTTCTCTCTCCCTGAGTACAGGTTCTGGGAATATCCCTGAAACCTGCTTGGTGGGAGGGATAAAGGGTGGTGATCTGGGACATGTGTATTTGTTTGGGTTGTGGGGATACCTGGACATGTAAGATTGTGGAGACCAAAAGGCAAGGTGGCCTAAATTGAATTTGCCAAGCTTTTTTTGGAACTCGGCTTACAAGTCCAATAAGTATCACAAATAGTTGTGTAAATTATCTAGTGTTACAGTATGCTAAACCTCAAAGTAGGAAAGTGATGCCTCCAGGAGCACAGGGAATCACAGATGATCTGCTGGATTTCTTTAGGTGCTGAAAGACTGCTGCATGAACTTGCCCCCTGGAGCCTGATCATCCTGTGATTTTTGGACTCATGGGATGTGGGGGGAATGACCTGCATAGAAAGATGTTAATTAGGTTTTATTGGTATAGCAATTGCCCATTATATGAGTTTCAATATGCTTTCTTCTTCTTTCCTTTCTACTCTGCCTGCTAGATGGGACCAGGAGAAGAAAGGCACCCTGATTAGACCAAAAGAAGAAAGGTCCCAGTGTGGTGGTCCTGGTTGATGTCTTGAGACACAGGATCATTGTCAGAGACTGGATAAGTTTAGTGTCTTGAGCCACTTTTTGGGGTGCTTGAAATGATTGCTTATGTGCTGCTAGGTGAGGTGGTGCCCTGCGCTGCCCTGAGACCCCCTCAGCCCTGACAGAGCTGTCAATCAATCAATCAATCAATCACTGACATGGGAGGGTGATGCTAACCCAGCCCCTGACTGGCCAAGCGACTGGAAGTCTCTCCTTAAGGGAAAGGCCCATGGAGGCTTAATAGATGGAGCACAAGGCCAGCACACGGTCTTGACCCGGCCAGCTTCCTGGAGTTCCTATGTCCCCCACAATGGAATCCTAGGAGGTGGAAGCTCTATGTGTGTTCTTCTAAATCTCTTCTGTCTTTCTGTCTTTCTCTGTCTCTCTCTCTTTATTATCTTAATTCTCTTTTCATAGAACTTTGTGGATAATGTCAGATCTCATAGGTTTAAAGGTTTCTAGGTGAAATGGGCTAAGTAAATGCTAAGTACTAAATTAATGCTAAGTAGTGCTAGATAAGTGAATATCTTGTCATATTTAATCCTTTTGCCAAAAAGTCCCTTTATCTTCTGTGTTTTTGCCAGTAAGCTTTTGTGTGATTTTTCACCTCTTGAGAGTATCTGGTTGGGATTTCTCTTTGTGCCAACTAGTGAAAAGGAACCTTCAATTTAATTCCTGGATTTAAGTATTTGGGGTGTAACAGGGGTGAAGTAGGAGCCTTACAGCTGCTGTCACATGGAATCATGATTGACTCACACAGGTACAACACGGATACTCTGACAGACAGTAGCAATTGGTCAGCTTGGCTACTGCTTTGCAATAGCTACCTACACTCAGCCAGTAGTGGTATTTATTGAGGATTTCTATGAAATATTACATAATTTTTAAAACCAGTCATAAAACCATACTTGGAATGTTGTTTCTGACACAGGGACTGCTTTCCAGAAAAATTAGCCTGCATCCAGATTCAGTGGGAAGCCACTGCATTCTTGATCCAAGAAACAAAACCAGGAATTCGGGCAAAACCAGGCTTTGATGACTCGGTACAGTCCAGTCCCCATGAAGTGACTCCACATTTGACAAATCTGTTCTTCTCTTGGCAGACCAGAGGTCCTCCAACTTCAGCCTAGGGAGGAAAAGAGAGTGTGAAGAAACTTCTCTAGTAATGGGGACACTAGGCATGCAAACAGCAAAATCCTGGCAGGAATACTATTGTGGCTCCAAAGGCTTTAAATATGACTGACATAAGGACTGTAGAGAGAGAAAGTGTTTTATTAGACCTACTGGAGTAAAAGAATTGGAGGGGGAAAAAACTCCTTGTCTCTAAGCATCCAGGCCATGCTCTTGGTCTGAAGATCCACCAGTTATGGATGTGAGTACATCCCCAGATCACTGTGAGGTCAATTACAAACACAAAAATGGAACTTTCTTAATTTTCCACATCCCTGATCTATGTGATCTGGACAAAAATAATTTAACTGTTTTAATGCTGTTCCTTGAAATGCAGGCATAGCAGGATATGAACACCTGTCTGATGATTTTTGACTCTACCAATGAATGCACTGCCTACAGTCTCTAAGTCCAGGCAGTATATTACAGGCTTTGCTTCAGGTGAATGGGGTATTCACAACACTGGGCTAATATGAGTAAGATATTACCTTATACAATTTTCCTGCTATTGTGGTTGACTGTGTGAATTAAGAAAAAAAAAATGCTGTGTATACCTCAGTTCTTAGGCTTCATGCAGAGATGTTGAGCTTCTGAAACTATTTCTGAGCCTTGAAAGTCCAAATTACATGCTTTTACCTGCTTATAGTCAAAGTTAGATTATTCTTACCCCACAGTTATGCTTCCCAAAGTAAATTCACCACAAAATTAATGATTTTTAACACTTCCATTCATAAATTCTGGGTGATTATATATTCATATCAAGGAACTTCAGGCATTTTCTGTAACATATTGCAAATACCTGGAAATACTTCATGGTTTTTGCTAAACTGGTATCAGTAAGCACTTTCATGAGAGAAGCATATTTCAGCCGCCCATTAGACTGAAGGAGCAACTTTTGCTTCCAAGGACTTTGCTACAGGTAGTTCTTTTCTGCTGCATGTAAGAAGAGCACACAACTCAATTTAGGAATGTGTCTTTTGTTCAACCCTGTCACCTTCCTTTGCAAAATAAGTAACTCTTGCAAAGCTCCACTATATTTTAAGAAACGTCATACCACTTTGACCAATGTGAACTATTAATTAAGGAAGTAACAAAACAGGACAGAGCAAAACCTCATTTATCTAATTTTGCAAAACAAAGCTGCCTTTGAACAATACAAGCTAAGGTCACCCTCCTGAAAACATAAAGCACAACACAAGCAAAATTCTTATGATAATTACAGTCACATATTTCTATAGCACACAGCTAGAGAAATACTAGAAATGTCTGTTTTCCTCTTGTTCACCTAAATGAAAAACACATCCTTCAGAATGCACTGTAAAATGACATAGGCTACAGGACATATACTAACTAAAGAGCACTTGCTGCAAAATGCAGCAGTACAGATCTGAAGCTGCAGGAGGGATGTAATTGTTACATTGCAGGCTTAGTCAGTGTCCTGGTTTTGGCTTAGATAGAGTTAATTTTCTTCTTAGTAGCTGGTGGAGTGCCGTGTTTTAGGTTTAATATCAGAATAACAATTATAACACACTGATATTTTGGTTGTTGCTAAGTAGCGCTTACTCTAACTCAAGGACTTTTCAGTTTCCCCTTCTCTGCCAGTGAGGAGGTGCACAAGGAGCTGGGCAGAAGCATGGCCAGGACAGCTGACCTGGCCTGGGCCACAGGGGTATTCCATCCCTTGGAACAACATATTTATCACGTACACTGGATGGAGCCACTAATAGCTGCTCAGGGACAGGCTGGGCATTGGTCAGCAATTGTATTGTGCATCACTTTTGTTCCTTGGGTTTTGCCTCTCTCCCATGTTTTCATTACAATTATTACTATTATTATTGCCGCTATTATTATTATAGCTATTGTACATAATTTTGTTTGAATTATTAAACCATTCTTATCTCATGAGTCTTACTTTTTCAAAATTCTCCTCCCCACCAAAGAAGGGATGGGGGAATGAGTGAGCAGCTGCCTGGTACTTAGTTTCTGGCTGTGGTTAAACCATGACACTCAAGAATAATTTTGATAGGTTGCTATTTCCTTTACCCACAGACTGTACAGGAGGTGACGCTTATAGCCAGCTGTTACCAGATGCGGTGGGTGTAGTCGGGCCAATGTTTTATTCCATCGTTCCAGGGGAGGCATTCGGTGCAGACTCTTGTGTATGATCATCACACCTCTTGAGATTGCAGTACTCCCATATCGTGTTGGGGTCAGTGGTGAAACACCACGGGCTGCTGTCACCGTCTGGGTTTCTGCAATAGTTGTCCCTCAAATCCCTGCACAAATAAAGTCAACAGTCATGCTGCATAAGACTGAAAGTAAGCATAGGAGTATCTTGACAAAAAGATGTACTATGTACATCTACTATGTACAAATAAATAGATTTATTAATTTGTAATTAATTAATAGATTTATTGTTGGTTTTACTTATAGCCAAATATCCTATTACCAGCAAGCACAACTGTGGTTGTGATACTAGTGAAGAGTTGTAGTTCACATGTGCATTGGAACCCTGAATATATTTATGCATAAGGAAACAATTCAACTACTGGCTTATACTCTGGATATAATATTTCAATGTACTGAGTACCTAAATAATTGCCCCATATGGCAATTATTTAAATTTACAAGTAGGTGTGTGTAAGCATACACAATTGTGAGAATGTTTGAATTAGTAATAAATACGCAGGAAAATTCATACTACTAGGGGGAACTCAGCCTTTTCCAAACTTTTTAAAATGTTTTTTAAAAGATTTCTTCTCATATTCAGAAGAATGGCAAATAAATGCTTATGCAATTGATGCCCTCTTACACCCCAAAACCCCTTTTCTACTGACTTCAGTGAGACCACTCCCATGTCTGTGCTTGCTGGGGCATGTGGGAGTAGAATTTTTCTTTTCAATAATTTGCAGAGTTGCAGTATTTCACCCTCCTGAATCACAGCACAGTCTCAGAATAAAAAGAACTGCAATGCTTTTTCTCTGAATATGGCAGAACACATGAATTCCACATTTTCCCAGCTTGATTTTAATTTTTTAAAATGTTTTTGAAAGATATCATCCCCTCTGAGGATATTCCAGTTTTTCATGCCAAAATATAACTGAAAATTACAAATTATTTAGGATGACAGCATAAAAAGGGCAAAAAATTAGAGAAGTATCAATCTTCCTGCGTATAATCCACTAAGCATGATGGATTTCCTCAAAACTGCTCCTGTAATTGTAACCCTGTTGCTCTCCTGCCCTTACTAAAAACTGGCACATTAGTGATTTTGATTACCTTGTCACTGCTCCAGTCATTCCTGGTGCAGTTTTGTTAATCTGAAGAAGATTAATCAAGGGGAAATTTCAGTGTACACAATTCTGGATGTCCAATTCCAACTGCAAAGAACACTTGGTATTTCTAAGCATGCCATATCTGACTGTGTGTTTTGTATCATAAATGCTGTGTCCTCCCCAGATTAAATAATTAGAAAGGCCACAACAAAAAGTCTCAAATTCATAAATGAAACACATATTTCAGTAGGTGCCTTGTCTCTGGATGCAAGTCTCCTGGTGCTGGTTGCAAAAAATGGTATTTAAGAGTAAGGGACACAGGTGTATTTTACTCAGAATTTAGATAACAAGAAAACACAATTCTTACAAACGAGACTAACAGAAAACATTTCTGTATCTTAGAAAAGTTCTCTTTTATCGATATGTTCCCTAGCAGTGTTTTAAAGCATAGCTGTGCAGAGATAATACAACCAGCAAGAGTTATTGCCAGAGAAAGCGAGAAAAGGTGAGACAAACATACGCGTCTGGGAATCTGTCCGGGGTTTTTATGTGCCTGTGTGGGAACATGGAGCTCCAGGCCTGGCACTTCTTTCCCGATACAGTGACAGAAGCTGTGCCACGATAACTCTGGCCTTTGTCTCGGTAGCACTCCTCTCTTAGGGGAACTTGTACAGGCACATCTGCGGCAAACAACAGAAACTAGTCTTTGGCATCATAATTTTAATGTTCTTACTGAGCAGGCACAAGAAAGCCTCAAATACACAGGATGACAGAAATTAATGACTCGTTTATGCAGACAGTATCCAATGAAGTCATCACACCTGCAGCAGAAGGGCATTTCCAAAGATACTGAGAAAACTTTCACAGTTTTAACATCTTATGTTAGAAGTTTTTCAGTGAAGGGTTCACCAGTTAGTTTCATTTTGGCATAAGTGAACGTGTCAGAATTAAAGATAAGAAAATTCTCATGCAAAATCCTTAAAGGTTAGATACTGGTGATTTTGCCCATGATATTTCTCAAATAGACATTATGTTAAACTTCAGTCTCTCTATTATCCTTTTGATTGTCCTAAGACTTTCTTGTTAATTTTGTGCTTAAATGAATGAGTGTTTCAATGTGATTTTTAATTACATTGAAAGCTCTTGTCCTCTCATTTGTGGTTAACTTCCAAAAATAGGAGTTAATTTTGTTTAGCAATTTTTCATCTCTTAAAGCCGTTTCATTTTTCAATGAATTTGCTATAATTGGCGTACCTTTGGGAAGAAAAGAATGTAAAAACATAAATATCTTTCATCCTGTAATTCTTCTGTTGAGTCAGCTCGTGACTTGCATCTTTCACTGTATTTCCCTAACCACTAAAATTTTAATATTTGGAAGATTTTGCCAGGCAGACAAACATTAAGAGTGACAAACGTGACTGAAAAAAAAGATTTAACACATTTACAATATGAAACAGTAAATCTTTCACTATTTTAAAGTCCTTATCTCAAGCACAGTCCACTATTCATACCAGCAATCCCTTGTTCTGTCCTGTCACAGGGAGGAATTGTGCAATATTCCCATCTAATGCTGCTGTTGGTGGTGTAGCACCAAGGCTTCTTCTCTCCATCAGGGTTTCTACAGTAGTTTTCCTCTAAGCCCCTTAAAACAGGAAACAGGAACACTGACTTTAAACCAGTCATAGAAATCCAGAAGAGTTGTGTGCATGACTATTAACAACTACTGCATGCAGAATTCAACTCAGTAGTGTATTTTTTCTTTTTGGAAATTGATTAATTAACCCATGCATCACTGCTTTGGGACTAATCAATGGTCTTCAACTTCACAGTCTGAATGCTGAAGATATAGGAAGAACTTTTCCAATGCTTACACTTTCTGCTCTTGTTGTTGAGGTCAAGATGCAGCAGTAAGAGCACACAAGGCACTGATATTCCTGAGATTACAGTAAGAGCCAGGCAAGGCTGGATGTGACAGACTGGAAGTGTGTACATAGGAGCACTGGTGCATGCTGCTCTCTGCTCTGTGAGAGTGGACAGTGTTTCACCACCCTAGGAAAACTTGCAGGATCAAACTACAGGGCTATAAACCAGGTCAGTCCCAGCTATTCCTGCACATAGGTAGTGCTCTGCAAACCCAGCTCCTCTGACCTTGGAACACAAGGATGTACTGGAGTATGTTGTCTTTGGAGCATCACTCTTCAGAAGAGTAATGCATTGAAAATGTGCCAAAACACAGCCAAGGGATTTTGAACATAAAAGTAGTGAACTACTTATAGCTCTGCTGTGGAGGAGACAAGTGAGAAAAATACATGAGAATAAACAGGGAGGCAGAAAAAAAATGAAAAGCAAGACCTGAACAGAAGTAATGAGCACTGACAACCAGTGAGAATTACAACTTAACAATCTAAAAGAGAAAAACCTGTCCTCCTCTTGCCTCTGCATCTGGATTGACAGGGAATAACTGTTCTTTGGTATTTGTTAGAATGATGAGGCTTAGCGTACTTGCAGAGATATCTGTCAGGAATCCAGCCATGTTTGTGAGGAAACTGCGTGTTCCAGTGTTGACAGGCATTTCCCGATTCGGTGATGGCTATCCTTCCTCGATAGTCTTCACCTCTCCCTGAAAGACACTGGGAGTCTAGGCCAGAGACTGCTGGGGGTGTAACTGTAACAGAAACAGAAAAAAAAGAAAAGGAAACGGAAGGGAGGAAAATACCGGTAAGTAGTGCTTTCAAAAATATATAAATGCCTTTGTTTCTGTAATGTTGAAGATGTATTTTTTTTCCTTTCAGCAGAGGTTACACTGGTTAAAAGCCATGTCAAAATCAAAGAGGACATTTTTACGGGCCTCCAGACTGCCAGATGGATGTCCTGTGTCTGCCCTTTTACAGCAGCCAGTAAATAACTTTGCTGGGTTGAGCCAGACTCTGTGCCTACTGTCTCCTGAGAGCAGAACAGGAAAGGCAGCGAGTGAGTAGTCTTGTACAGTCTTGTAAACCCAAGTGAGATGGAGTACAGTAATATAATACACACAGGTAGTGTGGAAGGGCAGAAAGGGCCAAGAAGAAATTGTGAGAGAGAGCAGAGCAGCCTTCGGAGTTGAACCTCTGGAGTCAGTGAATTGCGGAAGAGGGACAGAAGGAATAGTGAAAAAAAGAAAGAAAGTGAAATGATCTGCCATGTGGGGAACAGCAAAGAAAATAAGAGTAATGAATAAGAGTAATAAGAGGCATAGAACCTGCAAAGGACAAATGGAAAATGAATTTACAGCACATACTTATAATACACAGAATTCCCCAAGGACATGAGTATGACCCTAAAAGGTTGGTATGCTCCTTAAGCTTTAAGTTTCAAGCACAGGATGGAAATGCTATGGTAACTGTCACAATTTGTTATATGATAGTCTATAAATAGACTATAGTCTATTTATTTATAGTCTATTTATAGTCTATAAATAGTTATTCTGCCATCTGTAATTAATCATGCTGAAGAGAACTACATCTAGCAAACACACATCACTGCTTAGACCACTGGCAAGTGCAGGTACATTAGAAAGCAATCTCTAGAGAGAAAAACCACACTTATAATTGTTTTTTCTCAAAATGCAATCCACTTCTACAATTGGGAATGTTACCTCTTAATTCAGTGCCTTGGAAATATCCAGCTTTAGTGTACTCAACTTAATGGGTTAAGCTAGCTCACTGATAAGTCAGGTTTTTCTCCTGAGGCCTGAACTTGTTTCTCAGGATTCATCCCTTGCTAAGAAAAAGGCAGTGCTGGCTGTGCAGATCAGACCCAGGTAAAATATCGCAGTATAGCCACATGGTCATTTAGATGATTTCTATTTCTATTTAGCAAATCAGCAGTAAACTACCACCTGATTTAACCTTAATGTCTTGCCTCCCAGGTAAGTTGAAAAGTAAAGTGGTTAAGGGCAAATTATGGTTTCCCATAACATCTTTGGCTGTACTGCACTTTGTGACACATTCATGCTCACTGACCATACCTGATTTTACATAATAGAAGTTTAATGAGTGATTCTGCTTATTAATGTCCACTTTCCCTGATTCACAGAGATACCTCTAGGTTACTCAGAACTGTGGTTTCTTTTCTTTCCCCTCCCTGCATAATTTTAATGAGCTACCCTCTGGAATGATCTCAGGAAATCAGACTCACTGCAACGAGGAATGTTGCAATATTCCCAGCGTTTATTCGGGTTGGTAGTGAAACACCAGGGCCGAGGTTCACCATCAGGATTGCGGCAATAATTCATCTTCAGATCCTTCTCTGGATAGCTGTACATTGAAAATGAAGAGAGACTTGTGAGTCAGCAACAGCCATGTGTAGCAGAGGCTGTCTGCAGGCAGGGTCTCCCAGGCTCTGAGGGAATGAATTTGGTGCTGAGTGTCACTCACTGTTTCAGGATAAATCCATGCATATGAGGCTCTTGGACATCCCAGCGCTGGCACTCCAGTCCAGACTCTGTTCTCGAAACTTCTCCGCGGTAATCCTCGCCGTTACACTGCATGCACTCCCCCGTAGGTCCTAGGCAGAAGGAAAATGAAGCAAGAAATGCACCAGCCTACTCATGGAAGATTATGCTGAAAGGACAAGTGGGGTTTGCTGCAGCTTACAATGAAAGGAATTCAGAAAACTGTGCATTACAGCCTGCCCAAATTAATAATGCTTCAGGAACATGTTTCACTTGCAGTGAGGAATTTGTCATGTGTCTGTATGTACTGTTAGCAACAGGAGTTCAGTGTGTTGCACAGCACTTGGGTCAGTCTTTACCCTTGTTGCAATTAAATAAATTACTGGTGTAAGAGCAATATAGTCCTTATCCAGATCATTGCAGTTCTCTGCCAGTAGAGTCAAATGTAACAAGACAGATGAAGATAAAGCAAACAATATCAGCAAATTTAGTTCTTCTATATTTACAAAATAACTTTGATAACTCAAGCCAGTTAGGAAAATAACCTCTCTCTTGAGAACTTCTTAAGTTCATCTTGATTTAAATTCTAATTTGAAAAAAAAATCTGTAAAAATAAAGAACAAAAATGTAGCAGGAATAATATTACCTAATTGAAAATCTCTTCTCTGAAAAGTAAATATACCTTCTCCAGTGTGCGTGATCTGGTCCTCACACTCTGGGATGGCACAGTAATCAAATCTCGTAGCAGGATCTGTTGTGTAACACCAGGGTCCACTTTCATCTGCATCAGGGTTTCTGCAGTAATTTTCTTCCAACCCTGCATTGGGGTGTTTTTCAGGTGTATAACTGTAATAGTATTAAATTTCTATTTTAATGACAGTACTTTAGCGGTGTGGAAGGGAAACATTCAACCTGCTCAGCTAGCTGGGAATTTTATTCATTCACAGTAAAAATGAGAGAAACTGATTTCCCATTGTAAGCCATAAATAAAAACTGAAGAATCATTCCTAACTATAATTATTAGTAGCTTTCTCCCTAGCCCTAGTTGCTAGTAAGAAGTGAGCTTACAGCCTGTAAGGACAATGACAGTCTCAAAGGACAATTGTTGTCTTTAATAGATGCAGCCAGTTGATCAGCTCACAACAACCTGTGGCTCTGTCATGTGTTTGTCTTAATGGAGCTACTTTAAAAGTTGTGTGTTTCTAGAGACTATTCAGCAAACACGACTAGGTCTTACAGAGATCTGAAGCAAGTGTAGCTAGGCTTCTTCCTACAGCAATCTTCCTAGAGAAGACTAAATTATTTTTAAATTATCTGAACAAGTGTATCTGAGTGTATTTAATTAGAATAACAACAAAATAATTTTTTAAATAAAGCTTCAACATAGATGAGAGGAAACAGGACCTCTGCTTCCCCACTTGCTTCAGTGAGCCCAATGGCAGCCAGCCCTGAGAAGACTCTATCTAGCCAAATCCATTTGGCCCTTGGATACTTTTCTCAATTTTTTTCTTTTTTAACTATCTGTATGGCATCTAGGGGGGCCTAGAGTTGGACAGATATCACTTTATACAGAGGAAAGTAATTCTGACCCCACTGTTACCAATAGCAAAAATCTTTATCGTGTTGGGAGAAGGAGCATTTAATCTGCTCATGACACCTCACATTTAGACACAACTTCTCTAGCTGACAATGCGTCCTTTCCTTATCCAGATCATTGCAGTAAAGTCAAAAGTAACAAGACAGATAAAGATAAAGCTATTTCTAAAAGTCACATGACAACAGGATTTGATAACTTACGCTTTAAATATGTGTATATATATGAAGATCAGGAAACTTGGAAAAGGTTCAGAGCAGCAAAAAAAATGTAAATAAGGACATACTTTGGTTTGTGGGGTATTTTTTCTGCCCACTTCTGGCATGGAATACCCCTCCGAGTCTTGGCTTCTGTTCCTCTGTAGTCTGTCCCAATCCCTCTTTTACACTGCATAAGGTAAACTGAAATGGAATAAAATTTGTTAATTTGGTGGTGTTACAACATTCATTTCCTGGTAGTGAAAATCTGCAGATATAACTGAAGCCTCAGCTGTACATGAGCTCCTTGTGCCTGCAAACATTCTATAATGTATTTTAAAATAAATTAGTTACAGCTACTAGGTATCTAAAGAGAGAAATTTCTGAAGTGTTGTTATAAAGCTATATAATCAAGTCAAGACAACAGCTATATCAAGTTTTTGATATGCAAAAAAATGTAGGCTCATACTGTCATAATACTGGGATAAATAGGAATGTCTTTCACCAGCAGCTGGGGATTCTTGGAAAGGCATTGTTCATAAGCACATTTGCAATGTGGGTGTCATCCAGCTATCCCTTTAAGCCAGGAAATACTTGGTTATCAAAATGCACTTGTCACATAAGTGGCTCCCAAACTTTTGATTCATCTTAGCCTCAGACTCTCCCAGGTATTTTTCTAGTGGGACTCTAAGGCAGAGAATGCAAATCATGTCAATGCTGCTTTTATTGGCAACAGACACTGAAAAAATCTCAGTTTATTGAGGTCAGTGGTCTTGGTTTCCCCTTCCTTTTCCCCTTTCTTGTTTGCACAAGAAGAATCTCCCCGAACCTCAAAATATAAAATGGAAATGTTAAAGCAATCTAACAGGAGACCAATCTGCTAGGAAAAAATGTGTTCCTCCTAAATTATTTTAGCCTGTCTAAGTAGTAAAGCTGGACACATCTGACACCCAGGGAGAGGAGGTGAAGACCATGTAACTGGGTCTGGGAGGAAGGCAACAAGTAACTTCCCAGTTCAAATGGCACA
This sequence comes from Ploceus nigricollis, assembly GCA_013399945.1. Taxonomy (NCBI): domain Eukaryota; kingdom Metazoa; phylum Chordata; class Aves; order Passeriformes; family Ploceidae; genus Ploceus; species Ploceus nigricollis. The sequence goes on from VXBC01008338.1 coordinate 142,987, forward strand.
TGGAGACCACCATGGATCTAGGCCTTGGTATTTGATCCTTCTTGAATAGCATTTTTAGTAACGTGGCTTCTTCCTGTTTGCCCCCCCAATTCTCTATTAGTTTTCTGCCCTATACAGGAATTTGCTCCAGCACTGCAGCAGAGAACAGAAGGATGCCATTAGAATAGGCTTGATGAGTAAATATGTAACATCTTACTGTACACATACTTTTCTTCTCATAAAGAACTGTGTCTGTGCTGGTGAATGTCACTGTCATTTTAGCATTTTCAGCCAGTGTTAAACACTGTAGTTTTTTCCTGGTGAATAGGAAAGCCCTGTTGAAATTGAGAAGGAAGCAACATTGACATAAGAAGCAATATTTTAAATTCAATACAAATTATTCAATCCATAATTATTTTTCTATAAGTTATTAATTTGCTAGCACTGTCTTATATTCATTCTTATCTTTCAGAAACTGCACTCAATATTTTAGACAAGTAAGAGGTTAGGGTTATCTACTACTCTCAAGTGGCTCACTTATTCAGGATATATGACTCCATGAATAAATTATTGTGTGGGAAACTAGAAACTGCACTGGCAAAACATTATCAACATCATCCTAGCTGCTCAGGTTAGTGACTGTCCCTACAATGAACTAGAAATGTTGCACTTTTGTGAAAAAAAGCAGCGTCCAGCCAGAGAGCCTCAACCAGTTCTCCATGTAATATTGGATACAAACGGGAACTTGAACATTTACTATAAAATGAGTAGTACATTGTAAATCCACTCTTTACTTGATCCTGTGGTAATTTATGTTTTGAGATAAGTCACGAGCTAAAGGCACAGCATGGGAGACACTGCTGTAGGCAGAGCTGCAGCAGAATGGGGATGTTGGTTCTGAGTAAAGGTAGGAACGGATCATTGATAATCAGACACCCACAATGGCACAGTTTTAAGATTCAACAGAAATTACCTGCAGGTAAAATTTCTTTCAGCTTCACATTTGTCTGCACAGTCTCTTTCATTATTTGTCTCGTAAAACTGTTTGTTTTGAGTAAGTATCCAAACACCATCTGTTCTTGAATAGTCATCCAGTATATCTCCTTTCACTAGAAGGGAAGGAAAGGAATCAGACATTACAAATGAGAATTCTGCAGTTAAGAAGATTTCTGGATTTCAGTCCCATTTTCCACATAGCTTGGACAAGTGAAGACACAATTTATTTTGTATAATTGTGGGTAAAGGATGAAAAACTCTGAGGTTATTTCTGTCTCCTGACAGAATCACAGCTGAATGACTGCAACATGTCATGGGAAAAAAAGAGGCAGAAGATAGATCTAGAGGCAATTCTGATTAGAGTTATGCATGAGTTTGAAGCTAAAAGCAAAAAATGGGAAACACGAGTGAGGGAGAATGGAGAGAGAGACTAAGTGGTGTCAACACCAACCAGAGAAAGATGAAGGGAACTGATACCCATATCAAGATTTTGGAGAATCATGAGTTAGGTGGATGGGAGATTATAACCTGTCATGTGGATTGTGCAATCCCTGCAGCTTCATTGGTCACTGCCTAGTTGTTTGTCCCAAGATGTCCTGCCCTAGAGCAAGACACCTCAATCACAAAGTTATTATATGGCCTTTTACAATGCCCACCACTGTTTTGTTGCAATGGGTTTAGCTGACTTAGTAATGAAATTGTCAGGCTACATCTCTGTTGCAACAAATTAACCAAGATTTAAAATTAGTAAATAAGTTAGTATTATTAGATCTGAAAGCTACATGTGCATAAGATTTATATTATCTATGTAATCTATCATAAGACTTATATTATCTATATAATTATCTATATTATCTGCTAATAATTTGAACACACCTCTAAAATACTGTAGCTCACAATAGAGTTTACCACCTAATTGATTTTTTTCTTTTTATGTCTACAAAGATTCTATGTTTCTGTTCCTAATTTCTACAAGAGTTTATTTCTGTCTCCAGCATCAGGTTACAGTGTTGCAGAAGTGAGTGTAATTTGCCATGTGGTTTAATTATTTCATTTTTTTCAATATAGACTATTATTGACAGATGCAGGAAGTTCATAATTTTGTACAGCATGCTCACAGGTAATGTTGTGAATCTTTCATTTACACACTCATATTAGGGCTGAATTCACTGCAACACCACTGCAGTGTTACTAATTCCCATGACACATGGGCCACTCATCACCTACCTCCATATGACACAGATTCACACAAAATAAAAGATATTTTGGCCACTAAACAAAATAAGATTATTCATTGCCTGAGGGCATTTTTCTTTGTCTCTTTGCAGAGCTGGCTCAATGCCATAAAACCTGCATGTCTTAAGAAATCCCTGACAATGAGACTTCCTATATCTAGTCCTACTGTTACAGCAGGACTATGCAGGACTATACCAATAGCCTAGCCTACTAATTTCTCCTGATGGAATTAGTAAACAAGTGCTTCCTTTCCTGATTTTTTTTCCTAACTTAACTGAGGCCACTGTGCCAGGGGACTGGGAAAAGAAAATACTCCTTTCCAAACTTTATTTACTCATCTTAAAACTCTGCATTTTTTCAAAGAGCTCTACTTTGGATACTATTCCTTTTCAGTGACTATAAGAAAAAAAATTATTACAGTTGGATTGAGAATGAATACATGGGAATTTGGATGACATGCATAAACTAAAAGTCAACATAGATTGGCAGAAACTTAGATAATAGAAAAGGTGATGCTGGTTCCTGAAAAACACTGCAAAGTGTGAAGTTAAGAAAAGAATATAAGAGATTTCAAATGCATCAGGGAATATATTAGTCTGACTAAAATCTATATAAACCCAGATATTGCACAGGATAATTGAACAGAATATTCAAATACATGTGAACAAACAAATTTCTTCATTTCCATAAGCATCTTTCCAGATTTGACCAGTACTAACCCAGAAGACATAAAAATTGGCTTTAAGGCAGTTGTGGACCATCACTTTTGAGCAAGTCAGCTAGAACTGATAACAATGAACAAATAAAACCCCCCACTTTCTCAGTTGTCTTTTATAACCTCGTACAATCACACAATGATATGTCCCTGGTGTTCTGACCTTAAGTGTCTGAACTATTAAAAACTCATAAAAATTGTACTGATATGTATTCATCAGTACTTTAAAAAAGTCATTTAAGTGCCATGCAATTATGTGTAATTTCAATGTACAAGAGATTATGCTATCTGATTGAAATCTGATTGCAATATATACTACACATGGAATATTTATTTACAGAATTTGTAGATAAGCTTGAAATCCATATATTACCGTCAGTGGAACACCTATCTTCTTTTGGAACTGTAAGAAAGAATTCTGGACATATTCCTGGAAAAGGTGATCTAGGTTACTGGGGAGTAAATTTCTACCTACTGCCCTCAGGAAAACAAGGGAGAACATTTTATTGTAAGTGTTTGACAACAGAAAATGTGAAATTGCTGGAATATTAAGGAGCCTGTTAACTTTTAATTTTGTTTTAAATATTCCATTTCAAAGCTTTAAAACTCCTGTCATAAAGGATGAAAATCAGTATCACTGTGCTAAACAATGCTTGGCAGTAAACACAGCTTTACCTTTAGCATTTGATCCAAAGCCTGCTGAAATTAGAGATAACTTCTCACTGACTGTTGTGGGTTTTGCACAAGCCTTTGACAGGCTGCTTCCCAAGGGTGCCCACACCTCTGGCCATAAGAAATGTTTGCCTGGGGCCATTAGTTGCTCTTCCAGACACCAAGGCAATTGGTCTTCTGGTGTTGCTACTGAACACAAGCGTGGGGCAACCACTTTTTTCACTTTACTCAACAGCAGCTCTTTCTGACCAGCAAGGCCCAAACCCATCATTGTCCAGGAAATGAGTGACGCATTGACTGAGGGACCTACCTTCACCACACACAGCCTGCTACTGTTTGGTCCCAGTCTCAACCAGGCAAGCAGAAGGCAAAGGACTCTTACCTGAGCTGAGCAAGAAAAGAAAGAGAAAGGCAGCTTTGCTAATCCCCATTTTGGCCCATCTGGTGGGTGCTGGAAGCTGTGTCTGTTGGTGCACAAAGTTTTATTGACTCGCACTGGAGTGAGGCAGCATCAAACAAACAAGGCAGGAGGATTAAGTTAATCATTCTCCCATGCTGTGCCCCCCTTGCCATGGTGTGGCTATCAAAACAACCTTGAATTGGGTGGATTACCAAATCAGGCTCAATAATTTCTACTGGATACTGGGAAATGTGAAGGCACTTTCTTCTTTTGTGGGACATGTTTGTTTTTTTTTCTCAGATTGCTTGGCATCACTTTGTTAAGGTAAAGAGGAGGATCATAGTGGTGGAAAGTATGGGAACAAGACACAATCCACACACCTAATTCTATATAGTCCTGGGTATTCAGCGTTAGGTCCCAATAGTATTTCCAGTCAGAGACTTGGACTGCTTTAAATTGGAACTGGTGGTGATTTATGCTCCTGTGTAAGTCAGTCCCCCAAAACAGACCCTGATAATGCTAACTCTGCATCAGAATTGTTTTAACAGCCTTCAATGCCCTTTCAAGAGGAAAAAAAATTACTTCCCTCAGCTTTTTTCCGTTTCTGGTTTAGTTTTTTGTTGTTCATGACTTGGAAGGCATCATTCACTTTGGTTCAGTGCATGATGTGCCTTTGGCCTCCAGGCAAAGCCTCTGACATCTCAAGTCTGCCCAGACCTCAGGGTGTGTGCAGGGTGCCCCATGCATTTCAGCAACATCTGTCACATCTGTCAACCCCATGGGGCTCAGCTAAGGCAAGCCAGGCATTCCCAACCATAGTGCCTTTGGGAGTTTCAACTGGTTTTCCTGGCCAGTCAGGGTAGCCTTTAGCTGGGATTGGGAGAGCAGATGAGAACGCAGTTGGGAGGAAGGTGGGAGTCCTGCATATTCGCCTCTGTGCTGGGAGTCACCTGGGGTAAAGGCAGTGGTCAAAATTCCCTCCAGGGCACAGGTGGGAAATGCACCCTGGGCAGTGGGGAAGTGGCCTTTTTTTGGGCTTTTTGCCTCAGCTTTGTCACACTGCAGAGGTCTCTTAGCCAATGAGTAACCTGTAGTGAGAACAGGCAGGAGTGACACTAGTAGGAAAACAAGTCTTTGGTCATAACTGAACTGGGTCTATATGCCAACATATCCACAGCTCATCTGCATCCCAACCTACACAGTCAGGGTTTGAGCATATCATTCAACCTGTATCATGTCTGGCAGAAGGATATTCCTACAGGGATGTTCCTACAAGGCTTCAGAAAATCGGTGGTTGAACAGAGAAAAGAACCCAAAATTTCCACGAAGACACTCACGGTGGAAGCAACCACCACTGATTTCTGCTTGGCCAGCCAGCCAGTCTATACCCTCCAACCAGCATGTCAGCACATGCACAGGTGAATCCTGGGGCCACATGGCTGTGGGGGAGACAGGCTGTCCTCATGGAAGCCAGGAGCAGCTCACAGAGACATTATGGGGACATGAACGGGAGGAAGCAGGACTAGAGGACCATTTGGGGGAGGTGGGTAGAAAGGCATGCAGGACCTGAAGATTTCCCAGTTTAATACAGCAGAGAAGTGGGGTTACCAACACATGCAGTGGGACATGATGAGCGGGGATATGAACTACGGGGAGCCAAGCCTTGCTTTTTCTGTCATTGACAGCACTACGTCCTCTGTCCTCAGATGCCATAGACTACAGATGCAGACATCTGAAACCACTCTAGATCTGCTAACAAGTAGCATGGAAGCGTCTTTTGGAGTTAATTTAAATCTTAGAACAATCAAAAGCAGAGAGATTTTTATGTCCATGCTCTAAGAGCAACAAATAAAATCACATCTTTGCTGATGAAAACTATGCTGCAGTCCCACTTCACGCTGGGTGAGATTTTCTGGAGAACGTGCTGTGCTGACAATGTCCAGAGGGGTGCAGCAGAAGATAGCTTTTGGAAAAAGTGAGGGAGATTAAATCCCCAGCATGGAAAAATGTGTCAGACCACACTCAGGATACGTTGTCAGGCAATGTTTGTCCACAAGCTAGCTCATATTGCTGCACAAGCTTATAAGGAAATTTGTTGTATGCAAATATGCTTTTGTTTTCTTTCCTACCTTAATACAACAGGTTTCAAGTTGGTTGGTTTGAACTTATATAAATAGATTCAAAAGCTTTATTTTCGCAGTGCAATACTCTGTGTAGGAAAGACAGCATGGAAGTGTGAAATACAGATTAAAAACAGAATTAGAAAGAGTAAAGGGAAAAAAACCAAATGTAATATTATCATTGTAAGGTACTCAAAAACATAATAAAGGTTATGATGCAGTGAAAAATAGAGTCACCTCTTTGGAGCAGAGAAAAACCCACTATTTTGTGAGAAAATAGCTCAGATTTAATCAAAATTAGGAAAATTGGAAGGACAAGAAATTACTAGATTGAAAAGAAAAAAATATTGATAAAACAAATAAATGAGAGTAAGTTCACAATAATGTTAATATAATTAATTATGAAAAACACAGATAAAGAGCTGAACAGTAATGAAAACATACAAAAAAAAAAAAAAGAATTTGAGTGTCCAGTATCAAATTATAAAATACTTTCTTTAGGCTTTCAGCTTGGGGAAAGAAAGATTTGTACATGCTTGCTCATTCCACTTTTGCTAAAGAACATCACGCAGCTCTGCTGCACTGGCTTGGAGTGTGTATTTCTGTAAGAGTTGAGCAGAGGACTTGTTATTTAATCACGGTGCTACTTCCAGCCACCGATTCACTCAATTCTGCCAGTGGAAGCACAGGGCTTTCAGACAGGCCTTGTGTAAGTTTTAATCACCCTGTACTCTGCACTGGTGAGGTCACACCTCAACTGCTGTGTCCAGTTCTGGGCCCCTCACTACAAGAAGGACATTGAGGCCCTGGAACAAGTCCAGAGGAGGGCAATGGAGCTGGTGAAGGGTCTGGGACACAAGTCCTGTGAGGAGTGACTGAGGGAGCTGGGGGTTTTTAGCTGGGAGAAAAGGAGGCTCAGGAAAGACCAGAAATTTTGCCTGGGGAGGTTTTCGGATCTTCATGACTAGAAACTTCAGAAACAGGTTTGATAAACATCTGACAGACATTTTCAATCTGTACATGTTCTTACACCATGATGGTTGAACTCAATAATTCTTTTCATTGCCTTTTTCTTCTCATTCTGTGAATTCGATTTGTGACACCTAAAAAATTCCTCAACACAGCTTTAGAGCAAATCTTCATAAGCCATTACCAATAATGCTTCTTTTTCTGTAGAATGGCTTTTGCCTCTTCTGTCTTCCTTCTCCACTGATACACTCTCAGCCTACAGACATGAAGAAAAGAAACACATTTCCAGAACTCCAGACCCATTCACTTAAGAGTTGGGCTCGATGAACCGTGTGGGTCCCTTCCACCTCAGAATCTGTGATTCTTGAAACACTCACCTTCCCACAGCACTGTGCCCATTACTGCCCTGGTTATATCTACATGCCCTGCTCAGCTAGCAGGCTGCATTTCTGTGCTGTGGGTCTGTGGGTCACTCTTAGGGCACTTCGGTTTCCTTTGGGAAAAGTACAGCTGAATCCTTGCCCCAGGAAGACTGACTGATCAGAATAACTTGCTTCAAAGAAAGAAAAACCTTTTCCAAATCAGTCTGGGAACACACAGAAATCTCCTTTCTCAAGACATCTCCAGTATGAGCCTACAAGCAACATAATTTCATTCAAGTGACAGCTTCCTCTGCCCCAGGGGCACACCAAGCACAGTTGGTTTGCCCCTGCTTTTCACAACATAATTGCAACTTCTGGAATTACTTCACCTTGACAGCTCTGTTGTTTTCAGCTGGGGTGCCCCCCAGCTATGATGAGAGATGCAAGTCAGACTTGTTTAGGCCTGATCCCTGGCCTCTGCCAGTTCTGCAGTTGATGAGGGAGATTTTGTGTCCTGCTGGCATCCACCAAACTGGGCTCTGGCTCCCACCTAGCAGCTGCTTTCCTGCTTCAGGGTCTCATACACCCAGCTTCTCAGCACCAGCACCACAAGCATTACCAGAATACTCCCAGCACTGCGGAAAGCTCTTTACTTGGAATAGCTGGATAGTAGCATTATCAGATAACAAAATGCTTTAGGAAAACCTCTTGACTAAAATGACCTTGCTAAATAAGAGACTGATACTCACTTTAGTTTATATGACCCTAACATATCGGTAAATGAATGAGACCCACCCAAAGGACTGAGTATTCTCATGGAGTGTACTTAGAGGAATGATGCCCTTGTCCATAGTCATAAACAGCTGGTTGTCCAGGCAAAACTCCTTCCAAAACTGTACATCACTATAGCTTTTTACCTTTGAGGAATGTTTGAGGTGCAGGCCTAGAGCTCATTTCCTCCTGCAATTGTTTGTTCCCCTATTTTCTTCCCCTGCATGTGAATACCAACAACTGAACCTTTACTTTGAAATGCAGTGCATACACCCAAGTTTGTGCCCTTTCCTGTACCAACTGAAGTAGAGATGAGCCCCATAAGCCACCTAATCAGTCTCCCTTCCTTCCAACAGAATCAACTCTATAATACCCTTCCTGACTGCTGCTTGAACAACCCCAGGTTAAGAACCTTGCAGGACACCCTTCTCAGGAAAGCAGCTAACAGCTATCCTTACTGTTAAGGCTTTCCTATGTCTAACCTAAAGAGTTTTGCCTTAGTATAGTTCTTTCATATCTTACAGTATGTGAGAAATTAGCAAGGCATCAAATAGCAGAATTGCAAAAAAATAATAGTACAAGCCAGAATAGTACAAGCCTCATAGTTTCTGCTAGTTCCTCTGCATGGATGGGTTAGGTTTACATAATACAGCACATATAATGGCTGGTTTTTTTGAAATGCATTCAGACAACTGGATGCAATACTAAGTTTGAAGTATATTCAGAATATCTTAAGTAAACCCATATAAATAATACACATACTTAATATTTATGTAAATTATTAATATTCATTCCATATTAATGGTAAATATCAGCACTGCTAAAACAAGCAGGCATGTGATGGTAGTGCCTCAAAAAGCTGTTTGATAACAAGTATCTGAGCTGACATTATCGTGATGACTGCTCAGAGTGTCTCATAGCCCTCTGCAGAGCCACAGCCTCATGGCCACTCCTGTGACATTTGGCCTGAGACTCTTCACTTGTGCTCCAGTTGTACCAGCCATGCTGCTCCTTATCCCAGCAAAGCTTTCACACAAGCAATGCAAGAAGGGCTGCCAGGGTTGCATCCCTGATGTTTACTGCGTTTTTCTTGTCTATCCTCCCACAAGTGGTCCTCAAGCATCTTCATTGTAGCCACAGACAAAGCCAGAGACCTGCTGGTGCTCTGACATGTTAGATGATAAATTTCCTCCTGGCAGATGGTAAACCTTGGGCTAAGGGCTCACTTCCAGAAATTTAGTTGATAAAAAGCCTGTCCCAGGATGACTTTACAGAAGCAGGTCTCCTACCCCTGCTGTGAAACATTCTCAGACAGAGAGCGTGGCAGCTCCTGCAGAGAGCGAAGGTCTCTGTGCAGCCAGCCGGGAGAAGGCTGTGCTGGGGAGCTGCCTGAGCCTGACAGGCTCTTCCCGTGCTTTGCCTCCTGCACCCTCCCTGCTGCAGGGAGCACTGGCTGGAGACAACCAAGGTGGGAACAGGGAATCAAACAAACAGCAAAGCACAAAACTTACTGATGCAAGGACCATGGAGAAAACAGTTTTGCTCCCTAAGGAACTCCCTATGGGCCTGTCCCACCTCTAGATAGGAGCAGCAGCTGGGGGTCACCAGGGCAGCCCCAGCGCCGGGCATTTGGCACATCCCTGGGGGACCTGGCTTTGAGGGGCCCATGGCTGGTCAGGGCTGTGGGGGACTGGAGACCAGCCCTGCTGCAGCCAGGGGCTGACACAGTGTCCTGGACCATGGAGGAGCCCTGTGTGCCTGGGCAAGGACAGCCAGGATGGGGAACTGAGGAAACGGGAGCTTATTTCTCTCCATCTTGCACCCATGCTGTCCTCTGCACTTCTCCCTAGACTGATCTGCCATTCAGCTCTGCGGGAAAGAGTCCAAGGTCAGAGGCACTTCTGTAGAGAAAAATCTGCAAATGCAGTTTCATTCAGCAGAGAAATGGAAAGTTCAGAACACCTGACTGCCTGTTATCTTTGCCTGCACAAATGCATCATGAACAAGGACCTTTTTTCCTGATTTTTTTCTGTGCTTACGTCTACTGTGACTTTTCCTGAATGGTGCTGGGCAGGGAGCTGGAGTGGCACAGGGAAAAATGGCGCAATCTCCTCTTACAGCCCGTGGGAAGAACTTACTCATTTTGTGGAGAATTTCACTGAGCAAAGAGATAAAAATCTGCTATGACATCTATTAGTACGTGTTTTATTTGGTTTCAAGTAAATGTCAAAACTGACCATAAGAACAAAACAAGCTACAATGCTGGACAATATTTTACATGCACATTGCGTAGGCTACATAGCTCTACCTTCACCTTGTTTCTTTCGTATTTCTCAGGTATTATGCCACAGTTTATTTTTCTGCCCTAAACTAAGCTTCCCTGTGAGGGAAATCTTGTTCCTTCTCATCTGAGAAGAACACTTCCCACCCAAACCTCTCCTTTCTCCCTGACAGACGTGGTAGTGATCAGCTGCATATGCTGTCACAGGTCACTTGTCAGTGACTGAGATTCACCAGCACAAAATAAATACCAAACAAGTGCAGTGGCAACATAGATTTAATTTAAATGAACTGCCAGCAGCCAACTGAGTTCAGAGGTAGGAGCTAATGTTGTCTGGCAAAATGAAGACAATATACTGTTTGTCCAATTGTAACTAAGAGTGAAGGGATGTCTGATGTCTTCAGCTTCTGCTCTCCAGCAAATCTGAAACTTAGCTTGTGTTGTTGGCAACTGGATTTTCTAGGGGAAAAAAAAGTAGTATCTTTCTTGTAAAGGATAAGTTTTTAGGAAATCACAAGAACTGAAACTATTTAACCTTTAAAACTATTCTAGAATACATGCTTTTGGATATAGTTCCGTTCAATAGCAGTCTTATTTTTCAATAGCAGTCTTATTTTCCTTGGAAACAACTTTATTTGACATTAAATTCCTACAGCAGAAGCTACTGCCCTTTATATTAGGAGATGCTGCCCAATCCATGCTGTAATGAACTATTTTTATACTCTTCCCTCTCTGACGTAAGGTCATGCCACGTTCTTCCCTGATGAGTTAGCAAACAGCTTCTTAGCACCACCATCCTCTGTCCTCTGTGCAGCTGTTGCCCAGGTTCTCCTCTTGCTTCTCTTCTGCTTCTGGAGTTTCAGACTGTCAGATTATGCAGATTTGTTCCTTGAGACACTGTGCTTTTTTTCACAGCAGAGAATGAAACAATGCAGTGTTTAGCTCTGTTACTTCTTGCCTAGACACGCTAGGCGGACGTATTTTTGTAAAAAAAGGACCTAAATTGGCTGCCTGTTGTGAGAGTGAGGGGACACCTACCTATGTAAAGGTAGGACAGGTCCAGAAAATGTCCCTTTGGACAATTACAGAAAATGTTTTCCTTTCCTCTTCCCCTGCAATCAAACCTCCATGTGTGAGAACACATCCAGGGACAGAGTGCTCAGTAAATGATAAAGAAAGCAGTGCAACCCCTCAACCCTCTGCAAAACTTGCAGATTTTGGGACTTGCAAATGCCTTTTTAAAATTTAGCCTGACATTTGCAAATTCAATGCATACTTAGGTACCCTGGGAAAGAGGCCTTGATGTTCAGAGACATTGTGCAAATGTGATTTGTATTCTGCAGCCAGGCTTCACATTAACAATGCAAAACAAACCCACTTGATCTGGTGAACCAGAAATTAATTTAGCTGTCCATCTTGGGAATCCTTCCAGAAAGCATATTAGTTTTTATCACCCTTTTCACAGGGAGATAAACTGTTGCTCAGTTTGAAAAACATCTTTTCTTTCAGCAACCTTACCTACTGCTAGAAGAAGGGAGAAAAGAGGGTTGCTACTAAAGCAGCATCTATACTTTTGTTCACAGTCAAGGGTGTTTGGTATTGCTATGATAATATGTCTGGCAAATAGAGTGTGCAGTTGGATCAGAACACTATTTAAAATTCAACAGCTCAGCTGTGTGGCTTGTTCAACAGATTGTTCCTCACATTTGAGCAAAATTCAGGCTTTCTCATCCACTTTTATGGTACACACTTAAGTGGTCAGATTAGCAATTTATCGATGTACCTCTTAAGCAAAAAGTAATAGATAAGCTATGACCAGATCTTATTTAGAAAGCTTAGATACTCAGCATCAGTAAAAACATCCATAAAAACAGGGCTTTAGGAGTAAAGAACATGCATGGGAGTGCAGCTTATGCTGGGCAGGGCACAGCCAGCACCTGCATTGCTGTGAACTCTTCCACAACTACATCTGCTTTTGGGTATTTTTGTCACCTTAACTGCATGAGAACAATTAAGGTGGAAAAAGTCTATCCGTTCAGTTACCTTCTGGAGATGTGGGAATCATTTTGAGGAATGAGAATCCTTTGATTCTCAGGGTTCCACTCCTTGCAAATCAAAGTGGAAAAGACTTTTTATTTTCTTGTTCATGCTGTAATGGTGGTCTAAGAACGTGGGCAAGACAAGATTTATAGGTGAACTTAGTATTTTTCTCTTAGATCAACTATTACAATTGAAAAAATGAGTCAAGTTTTGTGCACACAAGTCCTTCCTTGGGCCTTAAAACTCATCTAATTTTTATAGCCATGCCAGCTGTAAAAATAGGTTGTGCCAATGAAAGAAGTAGCAGGAGAATCAAGAGGATACATAGGAGTGAGACAGAGCAGGTTGGTTCACACACACTGCAAGAGCTTATGATTTACTTTGCAGGAAGTCTTTTTGTACAGGCTTAATCAGAATACTAAAATATGACCTAGCTAACCAATTCCATTTTATAATAAATATGCAGAGATCAATATGTTTTATATGATCCTGAAATTACAGATAATCTAGAAATATTGAAATGTTGTTTAAAATTTTTTTCATTAATCCTCTAAGAAAAGTAGGACTTGTAACAGATTCTTATTTTCTCCCTAATGCAACGGATCTCACACACAGGACACCAAACTGCTGACTGGATTTAATACGAAATTTTTTAAACAAGAACATCTGGTTGAAAGAGGCTAATCCCACAAAATTTCTGTTTAAGAGCAAAACAGCATTTTGAAAATTTTTTGACTCTTCTACAATAGCTGGTATAAACAAATCAGTTCATTTTTTAAAAAAAGTTTGATTGTATTAAAAGCCACCACCAACTTCTGAAATTTACTATTAAAAATATTTTTATGTTTCAGATTTAAAACCATGATAAATTAGAAAACTTAGTTCACAGGCCAGGGCGAGATTGACAGTTCAGCAAATGAGTATATTAATTAATAATTAAACTAGTTACTGATGGTATAGTATCTGTATCCCTGCCACGGAGAAAGGTTTTATGAGGAAGGTATAAAATCCTTAATGTATTACCTGACATGCCAGATATTTCTGATTATAGATCAAAAACTATAAAGTTATGCAACCTATGTCTTCTAAACCAGTATATAACAGAGAAGTATGCAGGCTATCATAACAGTGTGCACCATCCTTGAAGACAAAACAGAGTGAAAAAAAATTACAGAAACCCAAATCAGATTAGTAGTCTTAAAATAATCTAATTGTCTACTGAATTGTAAATACTGATAATAAAAACTGCCTAGGTAAGTAAATCATATTTTATCAAATTATTCTGGTTTTCAAAGTATTTTTTGTTTATTTGAGTTGTTTGGGTTTTTATCCCTCTCTCTCTCTCTCTAGCTCCCCATTTTATAGGATTTTCATATGAGAAGTAAAATGAATATCTATGCACTGTTAGTCTTTGTTATTTAGAGTAAGTCTTTTAGTAAAAATGGGAGGGAAAATCAACATAGAAACAAGGTAAGTTTTTGAAGGACCTAGTTAAAAGTTTTATCAGTTTCTGTCATGTACATATAAGGTTGTTAAGCACAGCATGAGTGAAACCACAGATGCTAAGTGCATAGTGATTAAGATGAAAGAACAGTGATATTTTTAGGGGAGTGATATAGATATTTAATTTTGTAATGCCTTAATGCTTTGAGTTTGAAAGCTTTGTAAGTCAAGTAATGAAAGAACTTTTAGTCTTGTATCTTTTTGAGATAACAAAGTCAAGACACTTGCAGAATTCATGTTGAACTACTGTTACTCTTCTAATAATGGGAGTGCTGAAAGTACATTATTATCCAATCAAATAAGATAATGAAAGTCTCCTGAGTATATCCTCTAATGCACATTACATGTGCAAAGTGGAATCTTTAATTATAAAAACTGCAAGTTTGGTGTTCAGTTAGAAAGTGAACTGTTGCACTCGTGTTCTCTCTGATACATAACATCTGCTTAGCTCTTGCCAAGATGTTAACACCTCTCAGGGTTTTTTTTTTTCTTTGAAAACTTGCTAGATAATAATACCTGTCCAATGCCTTTCTAGTCTACAAGTGTGCATTTATTATAATAAATAATTTCTATACATATATTTAGGGAATGGCTATTCAATTGCTTTTTTCATCTGTACAGAATATGCAATGTGGGAAATAACCAATGTGTTTGCTCAAAAGCTTTTTCAGCTCTACTGAACGGAAGCAGAAGTAGCAAATGAGGACATTGGATAAAAGACAGCACCCTCTTAACTGATAATTTTGTACAGCTAACCTGGCTTTAGAACTGCAATGAAATACTGCACTTCTATCCATACATGTCATTGTAAGCAATAAAAATTTGGCCATTGGAATTTACAAAACAGATGCTGAAGAATCAAAAAAGGAGTCAGGCTGACTTTTGACATCTTTGTTGACTCTACAGGGAAATTAACAAAAAATGCATTTTAAAAAAATAGTAAATTAATGTTACAAACAGCAAAATTCACCACTCAGTGAAAAGTTAAAAAATTTATTTCTAACTATTCTGTGTTCTCCAAGGAGAATATCAAGAGGATGAAAGTCTTGTACATTGGATATTTGAATCTAGTCCAGAGTAGAAGTTACTTAAACACAGGGTGAAAATTACTCCTGGGGTTATGAATGCAGATGATTTTTTTGGGCATATTGACATTTCTAGACAGCTTGTCAGTCTTCTTCTTAAAGATGATGCTTCATTATGTTCTCAGAAAGAAAAGCAATGCTCCCTGTGGTGCATTCCAGGAGTGGTATTGTTTGTATACAGGGACAACTGTCATTGGAATGAGGCACTGAAGAATGAATGTGCCAGTGCAAAACAAAATATTAAAATAACTATACTAAGATTTGATGGTTCTTCAGTATTAAACTGCATGGCAAAGAATGAAATGCATTATAGCTTCTTTGTTTTCTTTTCCTCTATTGCATGTCTTAAATTATGGAGAAGTAAAACCTACTTATGTATCTTAACAGATAACAGGACAACCTTTCACAGCCTCACTGTGATATGAATTATTTCCACACAGGGCAGAAGATTTACAGCTGGGATGTGACTTATTTAAGCAAAGTACCTATTACTATTTAAACTTTCTAGGGAATTCTCATGGGGCTCCAGCTACCGCTTGAGAAAGAACTGGGTCTCCTTCATATCCTGTAACTTTTCTGCTGGCAAGAACCTGAAGATTTCTAAATGACCCTAATAATTTCTTTTTGGGTAGTTAAATCCTGCCTCTGATGTGTACAGACTGAGACAAGGTGGGTACTAAGGATCTGATACCATTTTTGCTTTGCACTATAATTGGTTGTCAACAGCAATGCTGAAGACTTCCCTCAACCTGCCTGATGGAGAAGTCTTTGACATCCCATATGTTACTGGTGTCTTTGACACCCCATATGGACACCCCATATGTTACTGGGTCTTGTGTCCTTCAGTGCTGAGACTCAGGAACAGTTCTGAGCTTGCCATACAAAAAAACTGAAGAAAGAGTCCCTTCCATTTGCACCAAATCAGACCCCGAAAAAATCACACCTAGTGACAATTGCCAAGTATAAGAAACTTCTAAAACAGAAGGCTTCTTTGCTCACTATTTTATTTTGCCTGCATAGCATCTGGAGGGGGAAATAATCCTTGTGCTTGGCAATTGCTGTGATGGCTATTAGGTAAGTTCTAGAGGATGGAGACTACCAAAGCCACATACTGCTGTCTAAAAGGCATTCACAGCCAAAGCCTGCCAATGCAGAACCTGTCTCCCATAATTTAGCTTGATGTGTTCACAGTCTATGGGAGTCCCTGAGAAAAAACTAGAAGTATGGCTATTATTAATACAGCAGATCAGTGAAAAGGCTGAGAGCACAAAGGACCCAGAACAAATACAATCTTTATGAGAACTAGAAATAGGTGTGAGATTCAGCTGCACAGAGAAGGGGGTATTTTAAATGGATGCTTCATCTGTTTTCATTGTAGAATTCACTGAAATACAGAGCATGCTGAAAGTGGGGAACAAACTATCCCTTTGGCTAATTATTAGAATGTTAGTTTATTTTAATTTATAATGGATTATTTTTTTCCCTTAGATTTTTATGTAATTTTTTTGTAGCAGTTGAAATCTTATATTTTGAATATGCATACTGCTTTCCAGGAGAGGGCAGTCCATTCCCAGGATCAGTTGGCTCCCACCACGTTCTTAATCCAAGAAGTGTCCAAAGACAGAAAGTTTTTTTGGCAGGGCACAACCAAGACCCCAAGATGTGGCTGCATTTCATACAAAGCTGTCTTGGATGAGGAAAACTAAAGGTTCTCCACTGTCTCCCTGGAGAAGAAGGAATGCAAATATGCTACTGGAAGTACATCAGTAACCAGTAACGTGCAAAAAGGAGGCACAGAAGTGGAATGAATGTATAACCACAGCTGTTCAAGGGCTAATGAATGCCATATCCAGAACTTTGGCCAGGGAAGAGTTCTCTCTATCACAGTTAGTGTGAGTTTAACAAGGGCAAGTGCCAGATTCTTCACGTGTGACAGAGCAACCCAGGTTGTGTATAGACTGGGAAATGAGAGACTGGAGAGCAGTGCTGTGGGAAGGGACCTGGGGGTCCTAGTCTATGGCAAGTTGAACCTGAGTCAGCAGTGCCCTGGCAGCCAGGAGGGCCAGCCCTGTCCTGGGGGGCACCAGGCACAGCATCCCCAGCCAGGCAAGGGAGGGGATTGTCCTGCTCTGCTCTGCGCTGGGGTGACCTCACCTCGAGTGCTGGGGGCAGTTTCGGGTGCCATAATATAAAAATGACATTAAGCTACTAGAGAGCGTCCGAAGAAGGGCCACGAGGATGGTGAAGGGTCTTGAGGGGAAGACTTAGGAGCAGCTGAGGTCGCTTGGTTCATTGAGTCTGGAAAAGACTGAGGGGAGGCCTCACCGTGTTCTTTAACATTCTCACAGGGGGAAGAGGAAGGGCAGGTACAGATCTCTTTTCCATGGTGACCAGTGACAGGACTTGAGGGTATGGCTTGAAACTGAATTGGAGAAGTTTAGTTGGAAATTAGGAAAAGATTTTTCACCCAGAGGGTGTTGGGCACTGGAACAGGCTCTACAGGAATAGGGTCACAGCACTAAGCTTGACAGAGTTCAAGAAACATTTGGACAACACTCTCAGGGCCTGTGGTGTGACTCTTGGGGTGTCTTGCACTGGTCTAGGAGTTTGACTCAGTGATCCTGCTGGGTGTCTTTCAACTCAGCAGATTCTATGATTCTAGAAGGGCATAAAAGCTCTAGACACAGACAGGAGCTAAGACTGGACTTTCATTTAATGTAATTTCATTTTTCAATTAATTTCATTACTTTTCATATTTTTACAGAACAATGTCAGGGTTTTTTCTGAAAACACAATGTATTGAGTCAGACTGTGTTTCTTCCCTTACAATCATGCCTGTGCTTCTTCTACTTGTCTCTGCCAGGTATGTGATTCATCCAAGACAGCTTTGAAGTCTGCTCTGGGGTAAAAAGCAGGGTAGCCACATCAACAAGATACAGCAGCTAAAGCAATTACCCTTAACATCATCTGGAGGAGACACTCCCGAGCTTGTCTGAGATAGTGTGTTCAGGTATGGCATTTCATGGGTACTGACATCCACAGCACATACTGACTCCTGAGCTGGTGTGGCAGCACTAGTGAGGTCCTCAGCAGCACTTATTGAGTGCTCTCGTGGCACTGCATTGTAACCTGCACTGCAGGATGTAATAAATGTAATTTATAAATGTAATAAAACTCAAGGAAGGAGAAGGCGATTTCTTCCACAAAATGTCAAAGGAGTTGCTTTTACCCCTTCAAACTCAATCTCTCATGAACTCCATTTGCTCATGCTCCTGCACATGGGCACGTGAAGCACCTCTTGGCCCGGACCTCTGCATCCAAGTGGTCTACCCAGGATCACTGGTGAGGCACAAGGGATTCTGGCTCCTGAGTCCTCATCATGTCTCTACAATTATTTTTGATTTCCAATGGCTAAAAGGTTTTTGGAAAGATCTTTTACATCATTTAGGAGTCAGGGATGTAATGGGGCAATCCTTTTCTGCAGCCTGTCTTCCTGATCAGTTACAGAAAAAGGAATGGCACAATGGGGTGTGCAGTCATGTAGCTGGAGTGCTATAAAAGGAAGGTCAAGGCACAGTACACACCTTTCAGCTCCCACATTTTAGTTGAGGGCTAAAGCATATATCACCTGAGTAAGAATCCAAGAATTGAACTGTAAAGACTAAGAGAATATTTTGATTTTCTTGGAGAATCAAACAGTAACTTGAAATACAGTCATAAACAATAGTACAGCAAATCATTGAATATATTGACAGGATCAAATTATTAGAAAAATAAACTTCTGAGAGCAATGTACTTTCTACAGGCTTGTAATAAAGATAGAAAAGATAATCATTGTCAGTGGGCTAGGATGAAAATCTTCATACTACAGACATGAAGAACAGAGGAATTCATTGCCAGGGAAGCGTACACGTTGTTTTTATTAGGAAGGCACTATTAGGTTAGGAATATGTATGAAACTTTGAATTTAATCTCAGTTCACTATTTCATCTGGAAATTTGACCTAGATATTTCCTAAATTATTTTTAGTGCATTTGC
Source organism: Ploceus nigricollis (assembly GCA_013399945.1). Lineage (NCBI taxonomy): Eukaryota > Metazoa > Chordata > Aves > Passeriformes > Ploceidae > Ploceus > Ploceus nigricollis. Next base: position 162,154 of record VXBC01008338.1, read on the forward strand.
TATCACACCATCTACCCACATTACAGTCAAATCCACTTTCTACAAGTTCCTTCAGAGTCTGAGACAGGTGCTGAAGGTAAGAGTGTTTGGTAGGCAGGAGGATGTATCCTCCAAAGGGCAACAATGACTGTACCACAGTCTCTGTTCCCTCCTACTCTTAAGTGGAACAGTGTACTGTCTAGGTGGGCAATTATAAATAATTATGCATGTAAATAAGTGTGCATAAGAAAGACTAAGTTTGCGAACTTTTTTCTTTTGCAGTACTCAAAGGGAATTTTTTGTTTGCTGAATTTTTCTTTTCTAGAGAATTTTACCTCCCTCTTCCCCTTCACTGAGAGTTTTAATCCTGTGAACTAGAGGAAGCACTATGGTTTCTGTTTGTTTCTGAATTTGCTTTCATTAATCTATGGCTGTGCCTTGTGACATCTCCCTTACCCTAGCCCACTCTCCAGTCCTAAACCATCTGCCACTCTTGCCAGACCTCAGGTATAACCTGCCACAGTGCCAGGATCATACTTTCTCTTGCTGATTCAGATAATTGCACAAATGACCATCTTCTCCTCAGCAGCCTGTCTCAGAGGGCGATCTGCGTCCATGCCCAGAACTGGGTCTACTACTAAATCCCTAGATAAATATATATAGTCTTTTCCTTGTACTTCACTCATCCCAATGCTGGAATGTTTGTGCAATGATCCTAGTCCTCCCAGCCCAACTGGTAATGATTTCAGTATCAGGATGTCCTTTGTTGGAGAGGGGACAAAGACTACGTCTATCCCAGTAAACCAAACGTGACCAGAGCCTGGACCTGCACACTCTCCCACGATGGTGAAAGCTGTTCAAACGTTAGCACATTTCCTGGCATAGCTCTGGCCCATGCTGGCCAGCATGGTCTCACAGAGTGCCAAGACATAGTTTGGGAGCTGAGAGAGTCTGGGGGCTTTTTCAGTGAGCAGGGCAACTGTCCACTTCTTTCTTGATAAAACCCAGCAGTGTTGGTAGAGTCTTAACCACCAGCTGTAGAAATGTTCTGACTGGAGAAGTAATGCCCCACAACGTAGCATTCCTGCTTATTGACATTCATGAGAACATATTTGCAACTGTATAAACAAATTATCTTTTTTTTTTTCTTTGAATTCCCATTTAAATTGAACCACTTCTTTCATAAGTAGGATTTTACCATAAAAGTAAAAAGGTTCTCTTTTTCTTTATCCGAAATTGAGAAAACAAAAGGTAAGTCCTGTATAATTTTTAGGTTGAAGGACACATGAGCACATATGCATGTGAATTTGAGTGAGGACTCCCAATCAATGATAGTTATAATGAATTAAGTGAGCATTTCCCCACATAAGAGCTTGCACTGTGATGACTGGATAGGACAGCAATCACTGGTGGGACAGTGAGGGGAATGGTCTTTCTCTCCCCAAGAATTTAAAAGAGCTCAATTAATTTTTGTATCCTGAATCAGAACAGGGACAGGATCTCCAACAGTTTCACAAACAGAATCATTTCATACACACAAAAAATTGTTGATCAGAAAATAGTGATTTAGGATAGAACATAATAAAGAGATGAGTTGTTGGCAGGTTTGAACAGAGATTTATGTGAGAAGAAGTCAGAATACACTGGGAAGATTTGGGGAAAAAAGACTGATGAGAAAGCTGAAAAAGAGTCAGTTAAATTAATAGTAGTTGTCTTATCGTTGCCATTACAGTTTACAGCTAATGGTAGCCTTGCTACAAATTGTGATTACTTTGCCATATAAAACACAGTCCAGGCCACTGATGAATGACAAGCTGTTCAAATTTTCCATCTATTGCTCTCTAAAGCACTTTAAAGGCTATTGCAGTTCTCACAAATATTTACAAAGAGATGCTTTTGGAAAGCAGACAGCTATTTTGCCATATGTCTGAATTGCTGTTCTTCAATATGCTCCTGAAGAGTAATGACAGCTCTTAACATTTCAAGGGCAGTTTAAAGGGATCCTCTTCATTTACATTTAGTCCACAGTTTGTGAAAAAATGACTGAAGAGTCATATTTAATATTTGGAAACACAAGTTTTTTTTAAATCCAGCACATTCTTCTCTACTTCTAAGTACTGTAAGGCAATTGTGTGGAAAGTAAGAGCAGCTGGCTAACAACACAAACAATGCAAACCAAACATATGCATTTGGGAAACCCCTTACTGTTCTGTTGTGACAATGTGGCATCATCAAGCTCCAGGCTTGTCATTTCTTTCCTGTGAAAGAAACTGACCCATGGTAATTCAAACTTCTGCAGTGACATATCAGCATGTGTAATGAACAGCTGAAATCAGTCCCTTAGTTTCATTTATTATTTAAATTTAAAAAAATTCCCCCCTACCCCCTCAGTATTTAGGAAATATGTAAAAGTGAGTTAGAAACAGCAGACAGATTAGTAAGCAGTCACAGGAATGATTGAGAACAGAGACCAGAAGGCATTTTTAAGAGTGTCTGGAACAACTTCATGCAACAGATGGTACTTGCTAGGAGCACTTGCATTTCAATTTCACTTTGGCATGCTGCATTTGTTTGTATGCAAAGCCTTCACATACAGCTCAAAAATTTATTGGAATATAATTTTTCATTAGTAAGATTTAGGAGATTAATGTCCAAGACTAATAAAAAAAGAAATTGTTATCCTTTCATTTTTTTCTCTCCTCATTTTCACTTTCCCCCTACCCACATGAAATAAGAAATGTGGAGTCCAGCAGTTTAATTTTACCACCTATCTTTAGTTGTGTTCTTTCTGATAAATTCTTGTATTTTCTTACCGATAAAAGGAAAAGTAGAAGTCCCTAATTTGTCAGTCAGCAGACTCAGAATCTTCAGTGTCAGATGCCCCAGTGATCAAAAGTCTCTATTTTCTACCCCTGGCTGAGAAAGATTTGCAGCATGCACACAAGATCAACAAACAATCAGTGGTGCTGAGGAGAGTTTTAGTAGAGACTTTTACATGCTTCCACTCCACCAGGCTCAGAACTATAGCATTAGGGAGGTTGAATGAGAGGCTGAAAAGAAAAATGTGAAAAGTCAGCTGGAAAAGCGAAACCAGAGAGAGCAGCAAAAAGTGAGGATAAGAGACAAGAAAAAGGTATGATGAGAAGCACTACAGCCTACAGAGAAGTAAAAGTACTCTACCATTAGAAGAAGCCAAACCTAAGTCCTTTCTTCTATGCATAGTAACTGGACTTTGTCAAACTACATTTTAGTGATTCATATGAATAAATCCAGTCTTAACAATAAAAATGGTCTAAATTCACATGCAAAGCAAATGGCTGATTCAAAATAAAACAAACACAGAAGGATCTGAATGTTGTTTCATACTTAAATATATCTTGCTCTCATGTTTACACTCCAGGATGCCACAGTAATTCAGTGTGCTGTCAGGACCAATTGTGAAACACCATGGTCTATTTTCATTCCCATCAGGTTTCCTGCAGTACTTTTTTTCAAACCCCACACAAATGAAAATTTAATCTCTAAAGTTGTAATAGAAAGGAAAATATCATTACAGAATAAGTGAAGCTTTTTTGTTTTTATTTTTTCCAAATGTTTGTGGCTCAGTTCATGCAACCTGAAAGCCAAGAAAATGGATACACCCCTTGTGTATCCGCTGTGTTTGCCTGAATATTTTTCCATAAGATAAGCTGTCATAAAAAGTCTCTCCATTGCCTGCCCTGGAAGAACCACCAGACACATATCCACAGTTTACAGGGAATTCAACAGTCTCCTCTGTACTTTTTAAATTAGAAATTTATTTATATATTTGTTTATATTATTATTTAATTTTATATTACTGTATGCAACAGTACTCCTTTGTATTTTTGTGCAGCATCAGCTATTTGACTTTTATTGCCATACCTATTGTTCTAACCTACAAGGTTTAAAAGAGGTTCACGTAAAGAACTGTTGACTTTTTTTTGAAGATATAGAGAGCAAACTGTTAAACAACAGAATTTTCCAGTAACACACATCATACCTGTTTGAATCCACCTGAAGAGCAAACAGGCCTTCTTGCATGCTTCTCATATAGTAACATCAACATATTGGCAGAAAAAGGTGCATCAATGTAATGATACTATTTCAGTTTCATTTCTCACATACTATCTGTTACCTAACCAAAAAAATCCTGTCTCCATTTAAGGATGTTTTCCAAGTGTGTGTTTTGCCTGAACAAGAACCACAAAACTGGAAGCATATGACACCATTTTAATCAAAATGGGATGAATTACACAGTGTCTTCAAAGCATATTTGTCTTTCTTAATTTTGTGGTAAGAGATAAAAGTCAGAGTAAGAGATATGTGGAGGAAATTATTCACTATAAATTACCTCAGCAAAAAGCAACTGTCTTTGATAATCTATGGTATAGTACTGCTTAAAGTACACTATTAATGGATATTTCAGAAATGATCACTCATAATATTTAGACAAATATGACAAGATCAAACACTGATGGGTGGATTGTGCTACCCACCCAGTTCTGGCACAGCACCCTCTTCAGAGTTTTGTCTTTTATTCCTCTACAGTATCCTTGCCCCCTCTTTTCTTCTTTTCTTTTTTTTTTTTTTTTTCACTCTAGGAGATAAACTGAAACAAAATACACCACTGATGAATCAGTATCACTTTATATATGCCTTACCTAACTGGCATTCTGCACTTGTTGTAACATACTCAGCAAATTTCAAACCCTGGTCCTACAAAAACGTGCATGTTATTCCACCACCATCAATAAAGTAAAATTAGCAATATTAACTGAGTACTTATGAAAGGAAACTCATTAACATTCTATTGTTTTCAACAGGAAGACCCTGTTGAAACCAAGAGAAGAAAACACATGAAAGTCAATAGGCTGTTTTGTTCAAGCTATTCTCCTGCTATTTCTGACAGCATGTGACTTTATCTCCAGCTTCCCATGTAGCATTTGCATTAAAATGTTATGTCTTTTGTTGTGGTGCATGTTTTATATTATTACCCTTAATAGTTGGTTTTACCCTTTGTATTATGATTGTCATTTATGAGTTCTGTACCCCCCCTCCTCCCCTGAGGCAATGGACCATTCCTAAGTGTCAATCCTCCCCTGTACCTTCCCCTTTTCCAGACCCTTCTGTGTCATTTATGTATTCTTTGTTACCCTGTTGGTTTAGTTAGATTGCTCCTTCCCCCTGGACCTACCCATTGGCCCTGATATTGTAATCCTCTCCCCATGTACCTCCCCTGCTCTTTAGTTATTGGCTCCTTTCCCCAAATTCCTCCCCAACCCTGTTCCTTAAAACCCTCTGCGCAGCTGTGCGCGGGGTCCTTGCCTCTGCCACTTGTTCAGGTATTAACTCGCTTTCTGTTTCGCCCCTTATCTGGGCATAAATAAACGATCCCTGGACAGGCAAGTAAGGCCCATCTCGCCTCATTGCACGTGTCGGTTCTGAGCGACTGCTCCGGAGGTCCACGGTCTCGGGGGAGTGTCGCCCGTCCCCGGGGGATTGTCGCCCCCCGACGAGGCGCGCCCGGGGAATAACAGCAAGGCCCGGGCGAGGAAGCGCCGGAAGAAGCGACAGTCTTTCATTTGCATTAATGGTGACAAACAGAATAAAGCTCATTCTCCTGGGAGTGGTACAGGGTAACGTTGCTGGAATAGGTAGCGAGGAACACAGGAATAGGCAGGGCAAAGACAGAGCCTTTAGCAGTACAGAGTATTGTTTCTGAAGATGAATATTAGCTTAGTGCATAGCAGAGGGTTCTTCCCAATCAATGCCTTGACACTTTGCACTATGCCATTTTAGATCTCACTTCCAGTTACCTGTCATGCCTTGTTCACAGCAAAGCCACAAGGACAAATATATGCAAAATTATAAATTAACCAAATGTGATATGAAGGAGGGCCTTGGAAGTATGTAGACAGTGAGGCAGAACACTTCTCTGACAACCCCTTACAGGATTATAAAGCAATGAATTTGTGAGCCATCTGTGACTCTTTGAATCTCTAATCTCAGATTCTGTGTGTGCTTCAAAATAGTTCCAGTTCAGCTACTCATCCATTTTTTCTCATAAAGGAATGTACATTTGAGCTGGCTCAAGCTGAACAGAAGAGTATTTGGGTGGGATGCATACTCAAGTGGAAGTGAGAATTAACTGAATCTCTAAGCAGCAGCAAGGAAAGGAAAATTGGCTTAAACACCTGTCTGACAGGGACTTTAAAATGTAAAGAACTGATTTCGAAACACCAGCAATACTTATCATCATGGTTTGAAGCCCATTCTATTATAAGCACAGGAAAATTGATTAGGACAACAACAAACATAAATGGATCTATTTGTTTTGCAGACACTTCTCTTAGAAATGAAACTGGATAATCAAAGATATTTAAGTGGCACAATGTGGGAGGATGGATTGTAGGAGAATAGAAATAGCGCTGAAGGCAATCTTATCCCTGAGGAGCTGCAGCTGTACAAATTACCAATGAGTAGGAACAGGCCTGCCCTTAATAGGTCACAGCTAAGTCCAATAAGGATGGGTGTTATAAAATGGTGGTTGAGAGGAGAGTTGGAGCCAGTTGGCTGTGCTGCTGTGAGGGGTGAGGGTCAGGCAGTTGTGCTAGGGACAGTAAGGGTTAGTACGTGCTGCTGAGGACAGAAAGAGTTAGGCGTTTGTGATAGGGACAGGAAGAAGTCAGCCAGCCATGTAGAAGAAAGAGAAAAGGAGTCACTGTTGTGAGGAGCTGCCCATGAGAACTCACAGAGAGAAGGTATGAAAGCCTTACAGTAAGATAATAAACCAATGGTGACAGTCAGTTCCCATCCACCGTTGACTGGTGCCAAGTGCCGACGCTGACAATTGGTGGCCCATATGGGGAAGAGTTCCCACAGCACAATACTGAAATAACTGGAAGTAATAAGGCTAGTCAGATTTAATAACAGTTTTTTAATTACCCAAAGTATACAGAGCATATCCTTGCTATATTTTATAATTTTTTAATGTATTTGTCACATGGTATGTCTGAATTACTACAGAATTGTGCAAAATGTATTTACCTCTTGCTGCTGTATCTTAAAAATGCAGTTGCAATAGCAAAATAGGCTTTTTAATGTTTAAATGAAAACATACATTTTTGATGCTACATGAAAGCTGATTGTGTACTGTGTTCACTGAACAATTTATCCCAAATGTCCAAAACTTTTACAGAAAAACTAAAAAGCAATATAAATCCTTTTAAAAGTTTATCAGATTACTTAGCATTTTGTAAATGTAATTACATTTCCCTAAAAAAACAAATCCTGCGGGATCTTGGTAACTGTAAATTATTTTAAAATCTCCTAAAGTCTATTTTGGTCCTATTTTTATATGTAATAAGAAATCTTCATCAATGTGTAGCCGTAGAAAAGAGTGAATGTTTTGTGCCTTTTAAAAGTTTGGATTTCAGAAAAGGAGGATTAAAATTAGGATTGCTAAATTGTGAAACATTTCTTAGCAACAGACAAGCAGATACAGGAGAAGTTCCACATTTCAGTGGTGTTGAATAGATGTCATTTTAACTGAGCTTAAATAGAACTTTGTTTTAGACTTTTAAAAGTCTCATTCTAAGAATGTCAGGGACACATTGGCATCTAGACTCTATCTATCTACCCCAATAGCAACTGTAAAGGAATAACCAGGGAAATGACCCTGGATAACAGGGTATCCACATAGGGCAGTTTCTCTAGCACTACCCCAGCCAGGCATTTTCATACCAGTGTGATTACATCCTAATTTCTCAAGCCTGATACTACTTTAGTGGTACTTGGGTTCTATATCATAATCCCCTCCTGAAATCATAGAGAATTTTGCAGCAGCTTGTTAGGAGCATGGCACTCGTTTTCATGCCTGTGCAAGCACCTCCAAAAGTTACTTCTCAAAGAAAAACATTATATCTGCAAGTTATGTTGATAGGTCTTTAATGTGGAACACAATTACTAATATTTGTGCATTAAATCTACATATGACTATTTTCAGGAAATAGATTAATAATTTAATAAAGACTCTTGATTTTTGTAATTCTCAGCTACCATAGGTCTGATGCTCTGGCAGTGACTGGAGTTGGTCAGGAAATCTGAAAATCACAATGTGACTTCACAAACTTGACACTGAAAATACCTGGGTTTAACTTCAGTAATTCAAATGTAAGGGCAAATAAATATTTCCCAAGCATAGAAATGCAAGAGAAAGACAGCTTTCCTAATCCCTATTTCAGTCCAGCTGCCTGGGCTTGAAGCTGTGTGTGTGAGTGCATAAACTTTATTGATTCCCACCAGCGTTACGCATCAGCAAACAAATGTGATAAATGAAGTTAATAATTTCCTCCGTTCCAATCTCCCTTTTTTAATATCCAAACATGACCTGGAATGTAAGATGTTACAAAATAACATTTAAATGTTTGTACTAGGTGTTGGGAAAGGTAAAGGTGCTTTTGTCTTACTAAATATGCTAATTCATCTTAACTAAAATGTAGATAATATTGCTGAAAATCATGGACAATGTCTCTGAGGAGAATCCTGGTCTCTGCATGTTCAAGTCCAATTGTCTGTGCTATAAAAGGATTACCTACATGATAAGGAATACAGGACTGAAAAGGACCTTCAATCTATTTCCCTGCAACTGGAGAGCTGAATCATGCCATCATACATAAAAAAATTATCAAAGTTCATTGTAAAACGGTGTATGTTGAAATCTTACCTCCTATATACTACTTCAAGCAGGAAGGCTCCTTTTAACTCTTACAGACCTGGTAAAAACCATAAAAGCAAGGACTGAGACAAACTGAGAAGCAGTCTCAAACTTCTCTAATAGGATCTCCTAACAGAAGTCTGTGTGCTGAAAATGGTTTGAAAGTGCCTGCAAAGCCTAGCATTGCATGGTCTCCATAGAGACAGGCTCTCCCTGGAGTCCCAGGGGCTTATTTAAAATGACTTTCACTTGTGGAAGTTCCTAGCTCCATGAACAGAGGAAAGATGCTTTAGTCTAGGTAGGTGGGTGCCACTTGGAAACCAAGCTCATGGCAAATGGTGAAAACCAGTTCAACAGAGGGAGGAAAAGCAGCACTTAAGGTTTAATTCTCCTTTGGCTTGTTAATTGCTATGCAACTGCAGTTTTCTAGGAAGAAGGACGGAAAATACTGCAAAATGCACAACAGCCCTGTGATTTGACCTCAGTGGTCAAATTTAGCAGCCAGGCTCTCAAGCACTTAGGGTCTCCATGGATCGGCTGTATGGTGAAATAATTAACATTGATTGCAAGCTTGACCATGACCATGTGCAGGTCAAGGACTCAAGGACAGCAGTAGCATTCCACATTATCTTGACAAGCTGGAGGTGCAGTCAGGGGAAAAAGGGCAGCATAAATCCCTTAATTTTATCCAGATTAAAAAGTTATGGGAAATAGGTAAATGTGTAGGAAATGTGTGAAAAGGAGACTGATCACTCTGATTGTTCACAAGCTGAAGAAGGATTAGTACCAAGATCATCCAGTTTTGACATAGCATTTCCAAAGGCAGTATGAGAGAGGATGCTAAGAATACTCAATCTTGAAATATTATTTGTGAAAAAAGCCTGCAAGATAGGTTTCTTGACATCAAGAGAAAACTAGCAGTTCTGTGGCAGTGGGTAGGTAGATATTCAGATGTTCAAGAGGCTCTGTTTTCATGATGGATAGGCTTAAATTTAAATTTGGAAGACTCAAGGCAGACACAAAGCATTACCAGCTGGTCAAGGGAGGTGATTGTCCCATTTTGCTCTGCGCTGGTGTGACCTCACCTTGAGTGCTGGGGGCAGTTTTGGGTGCCACTATCTAAGAAGGATATAAAGCTATTAGAGTGTTCAAAAGAGGACAACAAAGATGGTGAAGGGCCTTGAGGAACAGCTGAGGTCACTTCGTCTGTTCAGCCTGGAGGAGACTAAGGGGAGACCTCACTGCAGTTACAGCTTCCTCATGAGGGGAAGAGGAGGGGCAGGCACTGATCTCTGCTCTGTGGGGCCCAGTGACAGGACCCAAGGGAATGGCCTGCAGTTGTGTCAGGGGGGGTTTAGGTTGGATATTAAGAAAAGGTTCTTCACTCAGAGGGTGTCTGGGCACTGAAACAGCTCCCCAGGGAAGTGGTCACAGCACCAGCCTGACAGAGTTGGAAAAGCATTTGGACAAAGCTCTTGGGCACCTGGTGTGACTCTTTGAGGTGGTGCTGTGCAGGGCCAGGAGACTGACTGGATGACCCTTGCGGCTCCCTTCCAATCCTGCCTGTTATGTGATTCTGTGATCTGTCATGGCACAAAAAGAAAATTCTGAATTAAATCAGCTGAAAAGATGTCTTAAGGACAGGTTACAAACTTCTCATAGGACTGATGAAGAAAAAGTTGCACGATTGTAGGAGAGAAGGATAGAAGAGGCAGACTTGAGTTTTGGAATGGACAACCAAAATAAGATTTTTTAAAAAATTCTACTTACCAAGTTCAAAGAGGGGGAACATTACCCAAAATGAAGAGGAGGATGAAGGGACTGTCCAAAAGATAGATTAATAGAGGGACTTTCTGAAACTTAGGACCTCTCCTGAGCCCCAGCATTCAGTCAGGTGGAATGACAGCACCTGGGGTATATACAGTAAAATCTTTTGGTGTCTTACTTGTACTACTTGTACTAAAAAAGAAATGTAGAGTTCATCCCACTTAACTTTAGATAAAGTTAAGATAGTAGGTAAATACTGATTTCTAACTAGTCTGTAACTAATTAGTCACCATTCAGAATCGCTTTCCAACCAGCTGAGGAATAGGTATTTGGAAACAGTTTGTCTGATTAAACATATATGTCTACTTTGGGATGAGCCACATCCTGGGAATTCTCATTTCTCTCATTGACTACAAAAGGAATTTAGTGTGATGAACTTGTCAGGAGACATCTACACTGTAGATCTCTGCATTTGATCAGATAAGTCCACCTACAGTGTACATGGTTGCATTGAAGGAAAGCTTGCTTCATTTCCATTTGTTCCCAAGAATATGCTGAGCAAGTTCTCATCCTACTTCCTACTTCGACATGCTCACCATATTGCCATTAATGGGGTGGGAAGAGCTGAGAACCTTTGGACATTTTAATTTATTTATATATATATATATAAATTTTTTTTTTCTGAGATACTAGGTGAAAGAACTGATTTCTCATCAAATTGGTTTGGGCTGATCATACATGCTTTCTTTGAACCAGACAGACAAGAAGAATCTCTTCTACCATGATGCAAGCTTTTATATATGACTACAGACTCTTATGTGTGCTACCTTCCTATTTTTATTGACATTTCTTCTTTCTTATAACTAGGTAATTTTAGCCATTTCATTAAGTTTTGGGGACAAATACTGATAATCATGTGGCAAAAGATAGCTGAGAAAACAAAAAGGCGAAATACTTTCCCCTGCCTGGAAAAGGAAGAGACTCTGAGGGCAGCTTTGCCACTCAAAACCTTTGGTCAGAATGTAAAATTGCTAGAGCATTCATTTGTGCAGTTTTCCATAGTAGTAGCCCTCATAGACACTTGGACGAAGTTTCCTTATTTTCAATATTACAGATATGTTCATTCTATCAAAACAGGTTTTTGACATTTCTGTGTGTTAAGCTTATCACTAACTGCTTTATTCTTTTTATTATTTAGCTTTTATTGTCCCATCATTAACTGGTAAGATATTCTTTCCTCTGCACAAACCAAAAAAAAAAGCTAAACAGGCAAATGAATGAACTACTGCTATATTTCATTCAATATGTACGTGAAAATGAGATCATCAAAGTGCTGCTGCAATCAAAGGGAGCTGTCACAGACTTCAATGTAGTCAAAATATCATCACTGGCAATATGTACAGATAACTGACCACACTTTAAAATGTAAACATGTAAAGAAGAGAAACTGAGTAGTAGTTGGTCTGTTTGCAGTGCTTTATCAATATTTTCAGTTCAAAGTTACATAACTTTTTTTGTGTGTTACTTCTAAAGCATTGTTATGAGTTTAACAAAAAGATTTTCTCCAGAACATATCTGCTTAAGGTATGGCATCCAAGTCTAAACTCATGCACACTTGTAAAACTCAGGTTAGTTCACTGAAATATTCTGGATGTTATCATCCATCATTTATTTCCTTAAAATAATGGTGTACACTGCTACTGTTGAGAATATATGTGCTGATATTAAAAACCCCCAGAATATTATTAGTATTTCTGTTTGTGGATGAATTCAGTCCATGTTTCAACATATCTTGAGTCAAACTGCACAAAAAAATCTGTTTTACTATACACTCAGAATACTGTACTGAGAAATGACATACATCTTTCTGAAGTTCTCACAATTCCTCATCCAGTAACAATGTCTGAGGACAAATAAAAATGTAAGAAAGTAATTTTTTTTCCATTGGAAGTACACACTCACACACATCACATGTTCAGCTCTTTTCTCTAGCAGGCATGTGAAACTATAAGGAAGAAGAGCCTTTTCTTTCAAGGAATCAGGAGAGCTCTCAGTTTAAGGCTGCACAAGTATTATAGTAACACTGACATGCTAACTTCCACTGTTACTCTTTCATTTCAATAGTTGTGCCCATTTTTTAACTTTAACAATTTGTCATGCTCACTATATTTGTTTATTACTGAAGATAATGAGGACTGAAAATCACCACTCAAGAATGTGTAACGCCAATGAAAATATCTCCCTTCTTCACAAATTGTTTTCATTTCCTGAGGGGAAAAAGCAAAAATAGAAGTAAAACGCATACCTTCCATATACCTTCTAATTGTTCTACCTCCAATTTACAAAATATTTTACTGTGGTTGCAATTAATGAGCATTCTATAAGTAAAGTAGGAGGCAGCCTTTTGTCCTTAGGCAGCAAAAAGACATACAGTGTAAATACAGACATGTGATCTGAAATCGTACTTTGGCTTGGGCAGAAGATAGTACTGAAACTTTTTTGCTCCTGAATCTGCCTTGGTCTTTGGATCAGCGAAAGGGATGGAAGTTAAAGCAGGCTTTGCATTTAAAAGCACCGAAACTGAACTTTTGCTGATCCAACTCACCCTTTGATCTTACTACATATCTGCATAAATTTTCCTTAAGAAAGGGCTGTTCTGTGGATGCATGGGATAGTTTTTATTTGGAAAAAAGGCATTAACAGGACAAGTTCAAAAATTACAAAGATTCTGGTAACCACAACATTACATGTGGGCAGGAGGTATTTGGTTTCTAACTGAGTTAATTTCCAACTCCTTTGCTATTTTCTAGCCCATTCCACTGAGCTAAATTTATACGGAAACTTGACTCTAGTCCCTTCTCTTTTTCTTCACTTCTTTCTCCCTCGTTGAAATGATTAAAAGGACCAGAAAGGAAAAAGCAGAGTGACTCAAGATTGAAATGTCAGCACTGATGGAGAGGAGAGCTGTGCAATGGAGAATTTAAACATGATACCCAGAGAGAGATTTTCACCTGTTTTCATTTGTAAAGTCACAGAAACATTGCAGAGCACTGTAGCTGTTATTTCCATGGGACCTGGATGGCTCCCATGATATGAGTGGTGTCTTGCTAATTTGAACTGGCCTGCAATGATAAATGGAGTAACAACAAGGAAAGTATGAGAAAAGGTAAGAAAATTCAAGGTCTTTTTCTTGTCTTACAGCTTGTGAGATGGATAACTAAATCACTAGCACTTTCCTTCTCTTCCCAGGAAAGTAACTGGTTATTGAAGTAAGAACAGCTCACAATAGCTTTCCCTTGAATATATTCTACTCTTGAGGGTGCAAAGGTTTGACCCTAGCAAGTGTACTGAAGGATTCCTGCATCATTAAAACCAGGTGAAAAAATAGGTGCAGACACGAAATAAAAAGCAGAAGACTAAACACTCCAGAAGGCACTGACAGAAACATTGGCAATAAAAGGACAATAAGAGACAAAGCTACGAAAATGCTATTAAATGCATTAAATAGCAAGACAAAAATCAAGGTTTCACATCCCCTAGATCTAGAAGACCTCAGTATCCAGTAATTATAAGAGCCTTAACATTTTATTTAATGTGCAAACATATTTTACAGAAAAAAACCCGTACACACAGCATGTACACAATGCATACACACTGACATGCATACTCACCCACCATGTACATTCACTGCTCTCTCTGCCAGTATGACCTGCAGTCTCACTCCAATTGCTGCACTTGAACTTCCATACACTCATGCACACAGAATAAAATGTCACCCAGAAAAGCAGAAATGGAGTTCTGTAAGGTGGTGGATAGAGCCACAAGGGTAAAAGTGAGAAAACTTGTGGGCTGAGATAAAGACAGAAGGTACACAGGCAAGCAAAGCAAAACGAGGAATTTATTCACCACTCACCATGGGCAGGCAGGTGTGCAGCCGTCCCTAAGAAAGCAGGGCTCTGCCACATGTAACAGTCACTTGGGAAGACAAACAGCATCACTCTGAATGTTGCTTCTTGCTCCTTCTTCCCCCAGCTTTAGATGCTGAGCATGACTCCATATGATACAGGATATCCCTGTGGTCAGTTGGGATCAGCTCTCCCAACAGTGTCCCTTCCCAACTCCTTGTGCACACCCAGCCACTTACTGGTGGGGTGGCGTGAGAGGCAGAAAAGGCCTCAGCTCTGTGTAAGCTGTGCTCAGCAATAACCAAAACATCCCTGTGTTATCAGCACTGTTTCCAGCACAAATCCAAACCACAGCCCCTTACCAGCTACTGTGAAGAAAATCAACTCTATCTCAGTCAAAACCAGCACTGGAAGAAAGCAAGTGTAGGAAACATGAAGAGAAACAATAGTTTTTATTAGACAAGTAAATGGAAAATTAGACACACAGTTTCCATTTTAAATGTATTTTATTAGGGTAGGAAAAATCATTTCAATACCCAGCTCTTCATACATTCTCAGGCTGACGTTATACGGAGCCAGCAGCAAGTCATGGTCTCCATGAAGTGCAAGTACCTGCACAGCTTCCTTCCACCATGCCCATGCAGGCAAAGCCATTTCTTTTGCCACTCTGCATTTTTTCCTTCTGATATCTGATGTTTCACAGCTCTCCACTGATAAATATATTGCAATGACAGTGAGAAAGGAGTAGGATAGCAGTCATGAGGAGTGGTGTAACAGACAGTAGGCACAGTGTTGTTCACAGTGTTGCAGTGTTCACTTGTTTTCCAAAGTGAATTAGCTTGGTGACCTTTAAATCTGTTTCTGCTGCTTCTGCAGTTTGTTTTTTGCCTGCTGTCACTCCACCCAAGCCACTGGACCCTGTTTATATGTTCGACACATCACAATTCTGGAACAGGCCATTATATATGAAGTAAGTAGAAAAGTTTTTTTAAACTTTTGTGGTTTGTTTTCTTTAGGTTCCAGTCTTGCCTGGAGTTTTTGATTGCTTTTGTAGCTCTTTTTTTCTTTTGTTGTACAAGATCTGAAAGAACTGTTTATTATTAATTGTGACTATCATCCTGATCAGTATTGCTATGAGTTCTCCTGCAAGTGATTGGGACCCAGGGCTTGGTGCCATACAGCTCAGCATGGCAGGAGAAAGGGCCTTGGAGGTAAAATGGAGTGGAAAGGATAAAAAAAATCTTGATCAAGCTTAGGGGACAAGAGAGTGGCAAGGCCGAAAGCCTTGGTCACTTACACCCTTTGCAGAACTCTGTGCATCTTCCTTACATAGCACCTGTCACAATGCCATACCACCTACCTTTCCATCCCTGCTGGAAGCCTGCAAAGGAGCAGGGGGTCTGCTCTGGACACCCCTGTGGGATGGCACCCCCAGTCCTGCATGCTGAACCCCAGCACCAGATGAGCCACTTTGCACAAAGCAGCATTCGTTGCACTCCCTGCAAGTAAAGCAAGGGTGTCAACATGTGCTTATCTGCTTCCTTGATTTGTGATTAGTGAGGTTTTGCTTGTTCACAGCTTTAGAAATGAAAAGTATTATCTGTCTGCTGAGAGTTCTGGTTACATGAGCTACTGGTGAGCCTCAAGGCATGTTCCTACTGAATATG
This sequence comes from Ploceus nigricollis, assembly GCA_013399945.1. Lineage (NCBI taxonomy): Eukaryota > Metazoa > Chordata > Aves > Passeriformes > Ploceidae > Ploceus > Ploceus nigricollis. Next base: position 178,209 of record VXBC01008338.1, read on the forward strand.
TGGAGCAGCTGGTATTTTAAGTATCTAGCCTCTATGATTGTGTCCAGATCACTGAAGAACTGAGTTCAACTTAAAAATAAAAGAACCTTTGTGTTTTCAGTAGAAAATGAGTTCTCCTTTTCTGATCATGAAACTTTATTTTGTACTTGTTCATGCTTTCCTGATCTGTGAAGCCCAAAGGCCTAGTATATTATCAAAGATGCTTTAGGCTAGGCTGGGAGCTATATCTTAGGGGAAGTAAAAAAAAATTGTTTCTCTCTTATTTTTCTTTCCCTGGTGGTTGGGATGTGTATTTGTTATCCTATGGCTATTAGACTGGATTATTTGAGATGTCAGAGTCCTCTGGATTAGAGAAAAATTGACTGAAGTGCCTACATATTATTACTGTACAATATTACAGCTACTTACATCAAGCTTATTTCAGTGTAGTAAGAACTTAAATAATTTCAGTATTTAGAGAGGATTTTGCTGGCAAATAAAACCAAGATGATGGTCTGCTGCAGCTTTTCTGATATATCCAATGTATGCAAATTCAAAATTTTCAGGGACATATGAGGGCAAACTTAAAAAACTCATTCTATATGCAAAAAAATAATCAAAATAGATTTTGAATTTTTAAAACTACTTCGATTAATTAGTAAAATATTCCTTTTCCAAGTACATGGAAAATTCAGATACTCTGAAATTTAAAGTGCCAAAGAGAATGGCTTAACCTTCACAATACAAAAAGCTTTGCTGCTTTAAGATACTATTGCCAGTGTTGGACCATTTGCTTTCAGCTGTCTGTTCTGAGGGGTCACCCTCCTAAAAGAGCACATCATCTGAGCCCTGCATGCCAGCCTCTGGGCAAAGTTGCTTGGCTGATTTTAAAAGCCCCCATGTGCTGGGGCTCAGCCCAAGCTGCCTGCCTTGCGCTCAGGCAAGCAACCTGCGAGTGACGCTCGGGCAGAATGGCAGCAGTCACCTGCAGCAATCCCTGCAGTGCAAGGGACAGCAGCTAGGAAATGGGTCACTTGTCAAGCCATTACAGCTGTTTCCAAATAAAACTCGATTTAGATGGCAGCCAGATAAAATGTTTCAGCTGTCCCTGAGACCAGATCACACCTCAGATTATTCACACAATTAACCCATCCCTCCATTCTGCCATTAATGGGTTTGTTTTCTTGTTCATACAATGTAATGGAACAGGGGAGCTGGGCAGGAAAAGCACTGGTTGGTGAGGCAGCAGCAAACAGCTGGGATGATAATATTTTCATCCAGCTCATCATAAGAGTTCACCTGACTCTCCTTTATGGAGCACATTGACGGGACTAAGGCGGCAGAGGAGAGTGAGAGGTGGGACCTGCAGTGGTAGCTGATGTGCCTACGCTACATCCATACAGTCGGTCCCTGGCTGTGTGACTGCCAGGCTGATAGGGATGAGGCTATCCTCAGATGGCCAGAGATGTGACTGCTTCCCACACGTCTGCTTGCCTTCTCACAGGCTGGTGTGAGCTCCCACACCTCTCTGTGCGTATCAGCAGTGGATCACTGAGTGCTCTGCCCACACCTCTGCGGGCTCCGGCCACAGGGACTGCTTAACCGGGCAGAGTCGGTGCCAGTGCTGCTCTGTAGCAGACAGCAGGGTGGCGGGAGCCAAGGGGAAAGGGAGGTGAAATCTCCCTATCCCCAAAGACAAAAGTACCACAGCTCCCATTAGTACTGAGGAATTCCCCACAGCAGTTGTTCCTCTCAGCTGGTCATCCATAATAACTCTGGTCAGAAGGGCAGATACTGTCAGAGACAAACTCTGTCACAGGTCACCTCTGAGTCACCTCAGTGAGTCACCTCTGTCTGGCCTTGCCGCTGGCTACGGAGCCCCCAGCTGCAGCCCAGCGTGGGAAGGCACAGTCTCCTTCTGTGAATCACCTTTTCTTCCAGTGTCCTGCTGCTGCTGGTCCCTTGGCTCCTGCCCCAGCATGGCTCACCCAGGCTTGTCTCTCTCTCTGGGGTGCCCCAGCTGGCTCCCTCTGCCCATAAAAAGTCAGGCAGCAAATCATTCCTTGGAGAGTGGTAAGCAAGCATTCAGCAAGCCTGGTTTTTACTTGTCTTGTGATAGGGTCGGAGGAAAATGACTTGGGCTCACAACGTAATGCATTTAGATGGACACAGAAAAAGGTGCAATTTCTCCTGCTTGAGTGCAGAACTGCAGCTCCTGGAGCCTGACAGGCTGCTCTGACCAGGAAGTTTGGTGAATGAGCTGAACCAATGAGCCCATCCATCCGTTTCACTGATGAGCAAGAAAGGGCCTTACACTCAGCCTGAGCTGCTGGAGCCAGTTCTGCCTCAGGCTGCTCCTCTGCCAGGGATAAGCAGTAAAGAAAAAAGGGACAGAGAACTGAGGGGTCCAACACAGACAGTAAAGCCAGAAATTTGCAAACAAGTTTGCAAACGCTTCAAAAATACCAAGAATGGCAGAGAAGGCTTCTACACTTTCAGCCAGTTTCTCTGGGTCATATGGTAGTGCGGATGAAAAAAAAAAAGATGAGTCATACAATTTTGATGAGAACCTCCTCCTGCCATTCTAATAGCTATTTAGTTTTACATGGAGAGGAGTCTTTAGGACACAAGAAGGGCATTACAAACAAAGGAAATTATTTAACAGAAATAAAATTTTCTTGTGCACATGCTGAAATGGGGTAAGTTCTGCCTCTATATATAATGCATACTTCATTTTGTTCTAATTGTCTGTCTATCCAGAAGAAGTCCTTCTAGTTTTATGGCCTTTTAAATCCCCTCCTTTTCAAGGAACAAGCTGGCATTCAGCGTCAAAGGAAAGAATCCAAGTTCAGAGGCGTCTTTGTAGAGAAAAAAAAACGTGAACGCAGTTTCTCTCAAAGGAGAAATTGAGTGTTCAGGGCTCTTGGCTAACTGTCATGCTTGTCCCTACAGATGCACAAATGTAACACTAGCAAGGACGTTTTACATATTTTTTTCCATGCTTCACTGTGTTCTTTTCACTATGTTCACTGTGGTTTTTTTCTGCTGGGTACAGGGTTGGAAGAAGGAGTGACAGACTCTGTGTTAGTATAATCACATTTTTTAGATCTCTGGATGAACATGTGAGTTTTGCATTTCACTCTAAAGCATTTCATCAGGCAACTGAGTAGCATAATAGCTGTTACCATTAATAAACTGTTTTTTGTCTTTATTTAATGTGACAGAAGTACTAAGTATGCTAATATCAAAACAAAGTACAACCAAGTATTTTGCAATTCTTTATATCTAGTTTGCAGTTTCTACATAGCTAAAAACATATATATGTGTGTATGTAATGATATCTATATATATATCTCAGCATCCAGTTGAAGGAACTCAACTGAAAAAAATCTTACTTATGGTTTTTAGATAGTCTTGAAAGGGTGGGACATCACATGTGGTTACCCAGGCAGCTGGTGTGAATGTTGACTGAAGGGCAGGATTTCAATTCTACAGAGACAGAACCCAGAGGAGGACAGAAATCCCCTTTCATTTCTTGCAGGGCTCAAGCCTGTTTGCTTTTCAATGTCTTGTTGGTGGCACAGCTTGCTGACTCTGAGACAAGGGGGGAAGTGGGAAGGAAGTGCAGCTTCTCAGGTCACAGAAGATCTTTGGAGGAACTGATGCAGAAGGGCTGCTCTGGCAGGTCACATTGCGTAGTCATTGCATGGTTCACTCTGCATAATTTTTCATTTTACACATAACTGTAGTTTCTAACACTAACAAGATAAATCAGTGTGTCTTAACCTCTCACTGATACACTAATGGTGTAATATGGAGTGATTCTAAGATAATTTCTCCCACATAAACCAGAATAACGGTAGCTGATTCCTGGAGGACACTAGAGAGAGAAAAATCAGGGATTTTTCCGTTATTCCTGTCTATACTTAATAAAAAGTTAAGGACTATTGAATAATGTGCAAGAATCTGCCATGCAGGAGCTATTAAAACATCACAACACAGCCAGCTACTTTTGGCAAATACAGTAATCCAAACCACCTTGGGCATAGTTTTAAATCTGTTCATCTTTAGATTCATTGCCGGAGTTGCACACGCCAGTGTATTTTACAAACACATCCTATTAAAGTATAGGTAACGTATTCATATGGGTATGTACAGATAAGAAATGTACAGATAGCAATAAATAGCAAACAACACAACATATGAGTTTTGCATCACAGAAATAGGATGATACAAGTTTTAGAAAGGAAGCACACGCAGAAATTCTAGGCAGAATAAGTTACTTAAAATGAAAAGGAAACATGGAGAAATTTCCATCATAGTATCTCTGAGGCAACAGCATGGGCACAGACTTGTTTATGGGCCAGAGTATTGCAATATTGCTCAGTTTTATCTTGGAGAGTTTCCCACAAGGACTCCCTGTTATGATTAAAGCACTGTAAATCCTCTTTTTCTAGAAATTTTTTGTTTGTGGTTTAGAGGGTTTTTTTGCACTGATCAATACAGTGAGAGACCTACCTGTGGTCTGTCCTGCTCTCCTGGGCTAGCACTCAGGGAAGAGCTGGTGCCCTGTAGGGGTTCAGCTGGGAGTGGCTCACACTTGCACAAGCCATACTCAGGTGAGAGAGGCTGGCTGCTACTCTGAGGAAGTGTTGGACAGGTTCTGATTCTGGACATTAAAGAACACATATTTGGGATTTGTACTGGAGGAGTTGTAAGGAGTTTCTATAGTGTACAGGTTGACAAGACAGAAAAGGAGGGGCAAATTTTTAACATAATAGTCTCAATTTACATCTTAAGTACATAAATGTGTCAGGAGGTACATATGGACAATAAGAAAACTTAATACAGATATCACTCCAGATGTCAGCTTTAAAACTCTGTATTCTGGAATGAGGATTTCTTCCAGATAGAAGCCTGACCAAATTGCCTCATTTGCTTATTATAGCTTTGGGCTACAATAGCCTGAAAGGAGCTAGGTGAGACCAGGAATCGGCCAAAATTGTTATTTATTTAACACTTACAGTATAGCAAGTGAAAAACTTCAGTCAGATTATCCAGCATTGTTATTAAAAAAAAAAAAAA
>VXBC01008338.1:183295-197720 GCA_013399945.1 Ploceus nigricollis
AAAAAGTAAATGGTGGTTTCTATACCAAAGGATGAACTGTCTAAAAGATAAGACATATGTGACTGGATAAAATTAACAAATAAATCAGACCTGGGCAGAAAAGAGCAGGTAATTGGTTAATGCTTGTCTGGTCTGTTCTCAGTCAGGAACACCTTCTACAGTTTCCCAAATATGTGGCTTCTGAGATCACAGTTTTTTTCCACTTCAAAAAGAAAAGAAGTTTTTGCCTGGTGATACTGCCCTTTTGAAAGTGCAATCACTTTGAATACTGTTGCTTTATGCATCACACTTAAAGGATAAGTGATAGAAGATGAGGAGGAGTGTCTCAGAGCAGCTCATGTCAGTCTCTGCTGCTGTTGAGAGGCAACAGAAGAGAACTTCAGATCCCAGTGGCAATGTTGCATATTGGTTTTTGTGGACATGCCCTGCTAACTGCCAAGGTCTGTGTTTCTTTTTTTAGCAGCTTAGATGGCTTTTACCAAGCATAAATATAGACTGCACAAATAGTGAGAAGCTATTTTTGAATATTTTGGTCACTGCTAAATACAGAATTGCTAATCCAGGCATTCAGAAGTCATGATTCAGGTCCCCAGAATGAAAAGGCTGGCCTAAGTATATGTAAATCCTTTTTTATTTTCACTCTGGTTTGCTTACTGAAACTTCAGAATATTTCTGGATCATGTCTTCGAGAACAATTCTACATAACTGAAGACAATAATTTAATCTGAGTTTGTATTTGTCTCTAATTCACACAGTTCCTGGAGCTGTGACTTAAAAAAAAATATTCCCAATGCTTTGAGGGAAGAGAATTTCTTCACTTATCTGCCTAAGTGTCTGTTATAAAAGTAGCTGAAATCTCTTTAATCAAAAATTAAAGAGATTAAAGAGAATCAAATGTCAACAGTGAGCAGACAGAGCAGCAGAGGACCGAGGCACCATTCATCTCCCACCTTCCTTTGTCTTCACAAATTAGATGTGAGGGGAGCACGGTGCCTGCCCTGTGCAGGGCTGACAGTCAGCCCACGGCAGAGCAGCAACAACCTTCTGAGCCAGGCACTTGCTCATGGAGCAGAAACACATCGTGAATGTCACACAGCACACAAATATCGTGGCACAAATGTCAAATACTCTGAGCAATTCTTACAACAGGCATTAGCATGAACTTGTTTGATGAATGTTTTGTACAAGTAATTCCAATTTGTGACGCATTTGGGAGGGTTTTTTTTTGTTTTGCAATTTTAAAAGCAGTTCATAAGCAGAACATGGGTCTTTGTCCAGTGAAAGGAAAATAATATATTGCTTGTTCAGTTGTAACCTTAAGCCCAATATATTTTAGTACATCCTCAGCTTCTACCCCCAGCAAATTTTAAGCTTGGCCAATGTTGCTATTGCCTGAGACTTCCTGCAAGAATGGTTTATTGTCTCATCATTTCTTGTCATTCCCTTGAAACAACCAATTTTTAAGCAATCAGTGTCACAAGAGCTGGTGACTCTCTCATGTCTAAGAGCCCTTGCAAATATATTTTTGTGGACAAAGTACCCTTCATTCACTATTGTATTTTTCCTGGAAACACCTCGAAACCACATTCATACATGGGGAATATACTGGCCTTTTCAACAGTGCAGATTAGCAAATTTATTTTTTATAAAATACTTCCAGCATCCCTTTCTACTGCAAACTGGTCTTTGCTGAAAATCAACAAATTTGTCCTACACCTAATATCTATTATTGGTTCAGTAGTCTTTCATCAAATACCTGTTCTAATTTCTGCTTGCTCTTGTGAGCTACGTGTTTTGCTTTACAGGGGCATCCTTTTGCCTTAATAAATTGACTAAATGCATTTCTGTAAAAATAATACCAGGCTATTTTTGCCTGCAGCTCTCAATGATGGTTGCGTGTTTCTTTAACCCTCCCTCCTGCTTAAAAGCTTCAGAGTTTGCTTGATACCTTTGAGGAAACAAATAGTCTGACAGGGAAGGGCAAGGGCAGGGCTTGCATCACCCTGACCCGTTCCTGCTTGTTGAGCCAGCTCAACAGCCCAAGTCAGAGGTTACACCTTCCCTAAACAGGTGGAACTTGAATGCTCCTCCTATTGTACTAGACAGCGGGGACGTAAGAACCAGAGTCCCTGAACAATTTCTTCTGGGCTTTCTTCTTGTGGCTGAGCGCTGATGTCCAACTAGAGGCAGTGCCCTTCCCCTCACACTGTGTGTGCCCTACCCTTGCAGATACCACCCAGTTTGTGGCGTGGGTGTGACTCACCCCAGAGCACCCTGAAAGTCAGGTTGGTACGGGCCACACGCTCTGCCGTGACCCACAGAGGCAGGGATGGAGCGCTTGTGCAAAGCAGAGACAAGCAGAAGCTCTGCAGCACAATTCCCCTCGGGCTCCTGGCAGGTCAGCACTCCACAGACCAGGAGCAAGGCAGCCTGCAGCAAACATGAGCTGGCCCAGGACAAGCCTGGCCTTCTGCTGCAACTTCACCCTCCTGCAAAACCATGGGCATTCCTTGCCCAGTCACTGCTGAATTTGTAGTTCTTTGATTTTGCCAATGTTCTGTTTAAGCTTTAGCCCTACCAAATGCAGATTAAATGTATACCTACATACCTACCTTTGCAAAGGTGTTCACAGATACTAAACATTGCATTTACCTCTGTGCCTTTCCATTTTACACAGAAAATGAAAACCAGATCAGCTTGGTTTAAAGACCTTGAATTAGAATGAAATTGTTAGTGTTAATTATCTTATATGGATGGAGGCTGGGGGATTGGAAAAATTTCTAATCTAACACTTTAAGGAAATATGAACCTTGAACATCAAGGGTCGTTAGTGGCACAAAAAAGTACATGCATGCTTTTGTTTATAGCCAAAGAATCTGGGTACTGCTCTGACAATATATTTGGCTGATGGGGAAGCGTGCAGCTGGACAAGCACTCAACAGCTCAACCACGCAGCCTGTTCCTCAGAGAGTCCCTTGCCCTTGGCAAAGAAAAAAAAGATGCATCTTTCCAGCTCTGAAGATGGGACTTTGTTTATTGACCAGAATAAACTTTTTTCCTTCTTGTAAGCACAATAAATGACACTTTCACAGTAAGCTAATGATGGATGTCTATAATGTATGGCAGTAGCAGCCCTATTATTGATGTAGTCATACTGGTAAAAAATGAACACATTATTATACTTTTATATTGCAATGGGATGAGATTCAATTATGTTCATAAGCAATGCTGGAGTTGTATTCATAGCTCTGCCAGTTTGCCCCACTATAAATACACCAAGAAAATTTTTTTCAGCTTGTCAGATTGCACAGAAATAAAGATCACTCTCAAGGAGAATGCTTGGGAACAAAGTGCCATGTAATCCAAGCATGTGGAAGCTGAAAAAATCCAGCAATATGCAGAAGTGAGAAGCATGGTTCATAAAGGCATCATAATAAATTACATAATCTAAACATCAATCAGTTATTTTTAAGACAGACTTCTTACTTTGAAAAAAAATCAGTTGAATTCAGTGCAAGCAACCATTGTTAAATGAATACTTAACCCAGGTTAAGATAAGGCTCAAGTTACACCAGAATGGCAGTACCTACAACACTCTCTTGTTTCTGCTGTTCCATCCTTTTTATATCTGCTGGTTATAACTATGATTACTAACAGAATCTACCACTACATACCACACTTAGATGTGCTCTGTCGTGGCTGTAGTTGTATTTATTACATATTTCTTAAACATGCCCCCATATTCTGCAACAGAAATATTACATTTCTAAATTAAAATGATATGAAATGAAATAAAATAAAAATGAAATAAAATTTTAAAAAGGATTAAATATGTAACAAAGATGCTGTTAGAAAACCTAGCAGACTTGCTTTGTAAACATCTTATAGGTAAGATGGCTGATTCCTTATGGCTCTGAGTACACAAACTGTACATTTAATTAGTCACTTTCAAATTATTTTTATATGCCCACAGCCACATTTTCATAATCAGCTTCTAGGACTCTGATGGCCAATATGAGCACAAACCTTCTATACTGAGCATTGATATTTATGCACAAATACAAGGCTCCATGAATGTCAAGCTGGCAATCAGATTCACTTCTGGTTCGTGCTAAAAATTGCAAACTGTATAATGTGAAGAAAACTTGTCATTTCACTTTAAGTTACCAAAGTGCTGATGATCAAGTAGGAAAGACATTCAGTGGTATATTTAATAGGCTGCTTGTTACTCCTTTCTCAGGCAAAAATATTTTAAATTCAAATAGAGATCATTTGGCAGCTCACAGGAAACAAGACTCTGTGATGATGTGACACCTACAGTTTGCGACTTTCTAGGACACTCATACTCACTACATTACATCAGAGTAATTCTGATAGCTCTGCCCTTATCCTTTTCAGACAAGTGATGAGGCAGGCAAAACATCACTTTCTGAAGTCTATCTGAGCTAGTTACTTCAGGGAGAGAGATCCATTCACAGTTAAATCCTCTTACTCAACACCGTGGTTGGCACGCTGTTGTGGATACAGCAAGGAGATCTGGAATAGCTGCAATAAACATAGCATGAAATGTAACTCTGAAAAACAATGGTGCTATCAATAGATGTTTTGTACCTGTCACACTAAATGTGCTTACAGGTTATTTTCAAATACAAGTAGTGTGATCATTAAAATACATCAGAAAGCTCAGCTGAGATACAGTGCCATGAATAGGGAATAGCACAGAGCCATTAATCTTTTGGTTGGGCAAACCTCACTGAGAAAAAACAACTGCTGAAATCAGAGGAGTCTAAGATTTTCAGATTCTGGCTTTGTACAAATGATTATGGGTGTCACATTCACTCTTTGCAGAGCAGTAAAGCTGACCACATCCAAATAATGACAAGCTTCATTTATTTGACATGTAAAATGCAATGGTATATAATTTATACAATTTGAATATCAGGATTCTGTATCATTTAAAATACAAAAGCATGGTTAATGTTACTTGTTTTTCAGAAGTTTCTTAAAACCATCCATGTTGTTCAAGTATAAAATAAAATTTTTTTAAAAGGCAGTATCATTGGTCTTGCTGTAAAACCTCATTAGTAGGAAATGGCACAACTTTGGAAAGGAAGGTGCTCACAAAGTTGTGATTTTACCCACATATTTGGTATTGCACACCTTCTTGTGACAAAATGTTACAATTTAGCTGACAGGAATGGCTACTTAACAGCATTATGAATTACATATTTTAGAATAACTTAATTCTTACCAGCAATAGTTCTTTATTAAAAATTCATTAATTTAAAATCACCACAATTCACAACAAAATTATAAATAGTACCAAAGGTTTTGGTGCTGTGTGCTTTTAAATAGTTGTGTTTCCTAGGGAACTTTCTGTTTAAGAGATTGCTTGTAATTCAAAAGTATTTATGAGATCAGCCACAGAATGGCTGAGGTGGACAGGTTCCCCTGGAGATCACCTCATCCCAACACTCTGCTTAAAGCAGGATGAGCAGGAGCAGGGCCACAACCACTTGGGTTTTGAATATCTCTAAGGATGGTGATTCCACAACCTCTCTGAGCAACCCATGCCATTGTTTGACCACTTTCACAATAAGGAAAGTTTTTCTGAAGTTTAAACAGAATTTTTCATGGTTTATCCACTGCTTCTAGTCCTTTCACAGGACACCAGTGTTGCATCTCTCCCCTCTAAGAGGGGAATGGGGCACAAACTTTTTATGAAGATTTGTTGTCAGAGGCTGAAAGAGCTGCAGAGAGAGAAAAACATCTCTTATCTCTGTTCTCTGTTCTCCCTGTGGAATGTGAAATGGAGATTGTTTATCTTCAGTGACCAATCCTGGTCCAGCTGTGTCTGGACTGGAGAAGGTCACGAGTTAGTCTAAGATAGGTAAGTCAGAAGTGAGTATGTAGTATAGCCTCTCTTCAATTATTATTAATGTATTTTAGCATAGATTTAATAAAGTACATTCAGCACCTCAAAAGCCTTCTGATATCCTCGGACATCCTTCATCCATCCCTCACATCGTCACATCCCACGGGAGTCCCCTGCTTATACAATACACCACTGGGAAGAGCCTGGCTCCATCTTTACTCTGCCCCATCTATACCAATTTATACACATTGGTAAGATCCTTTCTGAGCCTTCTCTTCCCCAGGCTGAACACTTCCAGCTTCTCTCCTCAGATCTCAGATGCTCCACACCCTTCACTACCTTTATGGTCTTTTGCTGGACTCATTCGTTCATGTCCCTATCTCTTTTGTGATGGGGAGCCCAGAATTAAGCTGTCATTTGCGGGTGGTTTAGAAAAGTACAAATACAAATTTTAATGCAAAAGTTTGAACTGAAATGTAATTGTTGACATTTGAAATCCAGGTAAGAATAGCAATGCAATTCTTCTAATAATCATAACTGTACATTTAGAAATATAGTAGGTATTAGAGTTGTCTTCCACAGCTTATAGAATACATAACTCCTTGTTCTGTAAGTATTCATCTATGCCTAATGAAGACTATGACTGCCTCAGACAGATGTGCTATAGCCCAAATGTCCATCTAAAGAGTTAGTTGGAAGATTAATACTTCTATGATCTCATCTCAGGCAGCTTACAGCTATCCAACATGTGATAAAGTTTTGCAACTGCTCCATACTGAATGCTTCCGACAGGTGAACAAGCACGCTCTAGCCAGGAGTCTTCCAATACTACTGAACAAATAATGTGTGCTTGCCCTGTTGAAAACTGGGTGCTGAATCTCCAGATCAGCATCTTCTCCTGGCTCTTCCAACATCCATGCATTGTTGGAAAGCTGGAATCTTTTAACTAAGTTTAGTCTGATTCATGTTAGCGCCTCAATGCGTATGCGAAGTAGTAGAGCTAATTGACTGGTAGCTCTGCTGAGATTAGGTGTGGAAGAAATTTCACTCCTGGACTTCACACTATCCATAGATAAACAGCAGATAAGCAGAAGCAGGGCTCAAACATGCCATAGCATTGAGCCTGCAAGAGAGGAGGAACCAAGCAATTACAGACCCTCAGCTTCAACAAGGTCATCCTGTTCTCAAACAACACATGATCTCATTCTATTTTCTTTGGACAGGAAGAAGAACTAACAAAATTTTGACCCCTTTGTATTTCTGATAATAACCATGGCTGAAGAGCAACCGCAGTGGATTTGAGTGGCTTTGGACTGAAATATAGAATTAAAATAGCTACTCCTAAAATTTATCAATGCCCATTGTATCCTGTCAGTCATAGAGAAATCCACCCAAAGGTGTTGATAGAAGCCATCTTTTAAACAAACAGTTCAGCAGAAAATATCACATGGATCTCAGCTCCCTAACACAAAGGTCATAATCTGGATTCCTCAGCTGGCTGTAGCTGGAAAGACTGCTGTGCCAGGACAACATACTAGCTCACATCATTCCACAGTTATTTCAAGTGCTGTGTGCTATGTCTCCTAGCATGGATGTGCCTTAAAATAAGCATCAATTCCTGTGAAGAAGAGGAAATGCAAATCAATTATAGAAATAATGATAGGGGCCAATAAGATTCAAATGAGAATAAAAAACTCTGAATGTATTGAAATAATGTCAAATGGCAGGCAATTACATCTTTATAGTGTTTTATACTGTAGGAACTGTGTAAGTATTTAGAAGGATGAAAATAGTTATGTTAACAATGAAGGAACAACTTTTTTTGATGTAATGAAATGGACAGAAATGAAAAAATAAAACCTGAGGCATTGCAGAATGGGACAAAACTGGGAGCCGTAGAATAAGGTATTATTTTAATATGCTCTGGTTAGGAGGGCTTTGCAACAAATGGGGAATATCTTAATTCCTATTGATGTTCACCAGAACTGAGCCATAAACAGGATACATCACAAAACTCACCTTGTGAAGTTGTGGGGAAAACATTATTCCAGATGATTCAGAGCAAAAGGAGGAAATTAATCCTATAAACATTTATATGTATGAGTAACTGTCCTCCCAGGGTTGTCCCACTGATTTCAGTGTGCCTATTATAAAAGTGAACTGATGTGTATGTAAGTGTTTGCAGGGATTAACATTTAATGAAGATTAAAATTTTCTCATGGCTGCTTATAACTCCATCCAGCTGATACAACTGCAGGACCCGCTGGGGTAAAGGAAAATGCCAGCTACGCTGCTTTTCTGTGATTACTCTCACTTATAAAAAGAGCTGTGGGAAGGAGGAGACATGGGCAGCTCCTGTCTTCCTAGACAGGAAAGTTTGATACAAATCTCACAGCTGTTTTCTGCTGGGTTAGCACAGCAGATTTCATAGACAAAATCTCAGCTGCACAACCAGATATTTTAAAAAGATATAGTCTGGAACTTTTTTTGGTGCTTTCTGGGATGACGGAAATAAGAAGCATCACTTTATAAATTTTGGTATAAGCAACTAGTCAAACTTGCAAGATGCTTGAAAACATGTTGAAAGAGTTGCATGCAACAATGCATTGAATTGCACTGTCAGGTGCACACAGAAGGCAGATGGATATGCTCTGGGCCTACAAATAGGGTTTCAAAGAATTAGCCCCAGTTCTTCACTGGAGCTTCTTTGAACATGAAATTAATGCAGTGAACATAAATGCAGACAAGCATTTGGTCTTGTTTATAAAGGCCCCATGGCTGCTCACGGAGTATGTCTTTTATACAGCTGGGGAAAGAATTAAAATATGATTTAGCAGGAGCCAAGCTAGCTTTAAGCAAGCTTACTCTGTTGTTGATAGGCAAGTTCAAGTAGCACTGAATTCAGTGCAGCTGATTTTCACAGGTCCAAAATCAGTTATTGGGAAGATATAAACTGCTGTAGCCACACTGCTATACATGCGTCAACATTTTCAGTTTCAGATAATTTCTAAGTCCAGTGCCTTGGTATCTTTGAAGAGCAGCCAGTGGTTTAGCTATGCCCAGCTTTACAGACGCTGAGCCCAAAGACCAGCTTTGCACAGTAAAAGCATACAGCTTTAAGCACAACTGGATTTTGTACTTCTCTCACTTGGGTCATGCCATTTTAATAATGCAGAAGCAGTGCTACATAGAGTTGCTTTTTAGGACAGGAGGTACCTAAAAAATAATATAATGCCCAGTTAAAGTGATAAAACAAAAATCACAGGAATGTCTCTGACCTCATGCTACTCTTACTAACAAATACTCCTTTAATAGTGGTGAATTAATGGTATTGAGCCCTGTGCAATCCGACATGCAGCCTGTGAGATGACAGCACTCAGACAGAAATATTCCACCTCCATCAAGTTAGCCAGCTCCTATTATAGCACGGGTGTTAAACCATGCTGCTGAACAAGCTTTGGCAGCTATCATGCCAGCTTCCCAAGTGAATGAATCACGGTGGTAACGGGTGATTGAACAGGGTTATATACAGTGGGACTCCTTAATTTCTTTCAGCTTCACACTTCAAATCAATTGCAGCAATGCTCAGGTTAGATAACACTGAAAACTGAGTTCTGTTTCTTTCAATGCCACCCCAACCTGATCTTCTGTGAGAGCAATGAAACTGTAGATGGAGGAATCTGCATATGCCCAGGTAGAAATACATCTTGGTATTTTATTTGGACTCTGGAGATGCTAGTTGCAATATCTACATAAGAAATGGTGTCAGGTTGTGTTCTGGATATTAAATGCAGGTATTGTTCATGTTTTACTCTTCATTGCATTGCAGAAGAGCATTTCTAATCTATGACCTAGAAAAAATGAATATTCTGTCTTCAGCACATTTTACTAAATCTAGACTAACTATACCTAGCAGGCTGCTTTCTGATGTCTGATTAACTTTGATTTTACTTTAAAATAGCTTTTATTAGAATTAAAAGAAATAACTTATTTGAAGGAAAAACTAATTGTACAAAGCTGGATTTGTCAAGAATTTGATTTTTTTTTTGCATGCAGTTCACACAGTGAAGAAAAATCTGATTATTAGATTTCATTTACTGACTTAAGGAAACCCAAAACCAATGGTGCCTTATTCTGTGCAACATTCATAATGTGAAAAAAAGTTTGGAAGTTTGGCCTTGAGACAGGTATCAGGAGAAAAATTTTCAAATATATTCTTATAACATATTTGTTTACCTACATGGACCAAATATTTATTTGTCTTCATTAGGATTTTTTGTATAGAGAAAATGCCTGGAGAAATGGCAGATGGCAAAAGCACAGCTGCATGTACAATTGTGTGTGATACCTGTGATGACTTGAGGAGGAAGGAACAACAGAATATATGCCCCAGGAATCAGTAGAAATTTCAAGAGTGGTTGCAGTAGAAATTTGAAAATGCTATTTCAAAGACCTATTTTTGTTATTAGGATGTTGTAATCCATTATTATGGATTGCCATGTCAAATTCCTATGGCAAGTTCTAGGACTGCTACTGTAATAAAAGGCATGTTGCTAGAATAAAAAGCAATTCCTAAGCTAATGCAGCATCTGTTAAATTATTAAGCCAGATGTTTCCTGAAGAAAAAGAAGAAAATTAATTCTAAAACTTCTGAAAACAGAAGTTAAACTGAAATAAGTTTGTCTATTTTGACAGTTACTTGTTTCCTGGTTTGTTTTTTTAACCTGGAATTTTGGAGTCATGATTCTGCCACATGAGACAATAAAATCCACTCCTAATATTTTAACTCTATTTTCTTATGGACAGATACTACTTATTATGATGTGTGTTTTAACCTTGTGCCTTCTTCTGTTCCAGTAGTAGAACCAGAGTGAACAATTTCATTTATCAGTTTCCATGCACCTATGAAATATTGATATGTTTAGACTCAGAAACTGGCAGTCAGGGAGTCTTTGAAATATGATGATATTCCTTAAAAGAAGCAAAAAATAATTAATTTTTTTTTTTTTGCACATCAATTTTTTAAGACCTCTGTATTGCCTTGAAATTTTTTCTTTGCCAAATATTATCCCTATATAGGTTCTGAGACTCTTATATCATCTGATGTTTCCTGTACTATCACCTCCAAATATTCCTGCATCTCTTAATTTCTTCCCAAGTTCTCCGTAAGGCCATTTATAAACTTCTTGTCTTACAATCTTCTCCTTGATGCCAAGAGCTGTGTTGCTCACCACGGTCAATTGCAGATAAAGAAGCATCTCTGTATCAAATTTACAGCCTTGCTTTCCTTGGCCAGTATCTGTAGTTCTAGGATATTTTCTGTGATATACCACAAGAATGTGATGCAATGCAATATGCTGGGTTGCCCTAAAGGGAAAGGGGAAAATGTGTACAGGGAAGAGTTTTCTGGACCACCTTGTTTGTTTGAGAGGCTGCAGTGAACCCCAGTTTACTCCAGTAAACTATCTTAATATTTACAGAAAGTAGTGCCAGTGGTCAGTCCCCATTTCTCCCTTTGCCAAGGGCCTTTGGGATGGCTCCACTTCCACACCATCCCATCTATGGCAAAATGCAGTATCAGATTTAATGAAAACTCTGTGCTTCTAACAGACCACTGCACTGATTGTTCTGATGGAAGAAGCGAAGAAGCTGAAATATTTTGCCATGATTGCTAAATACGTCTCTGCCCTGCAAACAGCTGCAGAAATGGTGTGAGACAATGATCCCTAACTGAAAAGAATGCTCAAATTTAATCTGTAACATTGACTCTTTGTTATTTGTGATCATACTAAAAACACATGCATACTGTGAAGTAAGCAGCTTTACCTTAGATAATGTATGCTTTTTATGGAGATGACAACTAATTTATTAGGTTAGCACTTCAGGATTTTTGACCTGCAGCTATGTTTCTAAGTTTCGTTCACATATTGTGTGTATCTGCCATTGGAACTGCTTCATGGTTTTGGGCTCAAGTACTCCAGCAAAAGTCTTTATCATGCTAAACACTGCATTTTTCCATTACATGAGGTATCTTAACTAATAATGCTTGACGTAAATGCTGAATGTCTTGATGTTTCGATGTCATGATCATCAGGGTCATAGGGATTTAGGTATCTTTCTTGACCTATGGAAAACAGTCTAAGTGGCTTCCTGCATAATTATATTTATTATTTATATTTATCTGGTCCTGGATTTTAAAGCATGCTTTCATTGAGATGATAAATAGTAGATAGTAGTAAGATGATACAGTAGAAGTATATCCTGCATTTCTGCTTCAAAAAAATTCTTTTATTTCAAAGGGACTGTTGAATTTGTTTCCTAGACTTCAACAGAGAGGTGGACAACTTTATTTCATGAACAGTGACTTCACAGCTGAATTTTGGTATCAGACTGGAAAGGTGCCAGTTTCTTGTACAGCTCATGAAGAAACTGGTGCAAAAATGCAGAATCTAGAACTGATTCTAGTCCAAGATCAAATTTCACCCATCAGAAATAATGCATGTGCTTTGTGTACACATTACCGGCGCCAGGGTTTGTTGCTGTGCTTCCAGTCCTGTAACACGGAAGGTGAGGCTCCCTCTCATCCCAACAATTAAACCGTGGCACTTTTCTGCCTGTGACGGGAGTTAATATTGATATTCCAGCCAACCTGCAGTTCAGGAAATCACATTTTCCTCCCTGTATTTCCAACTGGATAATGTGGCTCCAGTTCTCTGTCCAAGGCTGATAAACAGTGCTGCTGGAGGATTTAAAAAGTCCAGGTTCATAAAGTCAAACAAGTTACTCTGTCAGCAGCAGTGTATAAAAGACAGAAGGTTATTCTTCCATGCACGTCCCCAAAGGGGACCTTAAGGGTCTTTCACGCCCTCCACCTCCTTGGATCCGGCCGCGGTCGCTCCAGCCTCCGTAGGCGCTGGACTTCGGGCCAGCACGGCTGCAGGGAGCGGGCACCTGCTGAGGGAAACCATCTTCCCCTCAGCAGTAATATTTTTCTTCCCTCTCCGTCTGCCGGCNCTGGCGCGCCGTAGCGATGCTGCCGGCGCCGCTGCCCTCGGAGGCTGTTCCCAAGATGGCGGCCGCGCGGGCGGCTCTGCGCGGCCGTGCTCCTGCAGCCGGGTAGGGACCCGCTCCCCTCCTCCTGCTGCTCCTCGCTGCGCCCCCGCACCGCGCACTGGGGCCCGCCGCCATGCCGGCCCCGGTGCATGCATGAGAGACGCCGCCGCACTAGTTTGTGCCGCCGCCGCCATGGAGGAGCCGTCGCCGTCGCCGCCGGGGAGGTCAGTACCCAGCGCTGCCTCACAGGGAGCTCCGTGCAGGGAGCGATGCCGGGCAGGGGCTGCGAGCGCCGGGGCCGGGGGTGCACGCTCTGCCTCCCGGCCCCTCCGCGCTGCAGAACCTGCGGCTGCTGCTACTGCAGAGCGCCACGGAGCGAGACGGTGCTTCGATAAGAAATCTCTAGTGGCTGCGGTGGGTAAGGCAGTGTTTTGTGGGCGCTTTGCAATTAAAAGCAAATCGTTTCCTTTGCCCCCAGCCTCGCAGCAGTGCAAGCGGGTGTGTAGGGGCACTGCCCGCCCGGCTTTCGGGGTCGGGCCGGAGGTGCGGAGGCTGCAGAGCGGAGGGGGAGTAGCAGCTGGAGCCCGCGGGAGGCTGACGGAGCGTGACCTGTGCTCCTTGACTTGTGAACTGCAGCGATAAAAGCGCTGCCCTCTTGGAAGGCTGTCTCGTGTTTATGGCAGCCGTAATGAAAATCGGGTTCTCTTTGGCGTGCCGGTAAAACAGCAGGGTCACGGAGTATCGCTGCTGGCAACGTTGCAATCGATAGTTGTTAGAAGATGGAGTTAAAAAAAAAAAAAAAAACAAAAAGCGTTCACAAAGAAGGGTTGTGATGCCTCAAAGCTTTCTGCAACTGCTGTCACCTCCTGAATGTGCTGACCTGCAGATTGGCTTTTTGGAAGTCTCCATCTGTGCCCTGCTGAGAGATGGAGATGCAAATTACTTTATGGTTTAGTGTTTCCAGCTGGCTGCAGAAGTATTGCATAAGTCCAAGTTATTAATTCTGTGGCAATTATTTCTCATTTTTAAATAACATCCTGTTGATGCACTTCACTTCTCACTAGGAGGCATTCAGGAAACGTTTTTAAAACTCTTGTGTGATCAATTAGTTCTGTAAGGTGGTAGTCAGGTGCATTGTGTTCCAGGTGTGCTGTGCAAAATATCTGCTGTCGTGTTGCTGAGATAATTCTTGAGTATTGTGAGCTGTTGTTTTGTACTGATGGAATAAAAGGGAAGTGGTGATGTGCTCCTGTGTGGGTCAAGGCTATGGGATTGAACNGCCTCGGGATAAACGCGGCCCCTCGCAGGGGAGTGCGGAAATGTAATTTCCACGGTGCCGGAGGGAAGCACCGCTGTCCCACAGCCTGTCCCGACCCCGCGGCCGAAAGCGGGAAACCCGCACCGGCAACGGCCCCTCGCCCGGCCGCGGCGGAGCGGGCGCCTCTGGCGCGGCCGGTCCCTCCTGGCGCGCCGTAGCGATGCTGCCGGCGCCGCTGC
>VXBC01008338.1:198026-334093 GCA_013399945.1 Ploceus nigricollis
AATGAAAATCGGGTTCTCTTTGGCGTGCCGGTAAAACAGCAGGGTCATGGAGTATCGCTGCTGGCAACGTTGCAATCGATAGTTGTAAGAAGATGGAGTTAAAAAAAAAAAAAACAAACAAAAAGCGTTCACAAAGAAGTGTTGTGATGCCTCAAAGCTTTCTGCAACTGCTGTCACCTCCTGAATGTGCTGACCTGCAGATTGGCTTTTTGGAAGTCTCCATCTGTGCCCTGCTGAGAGATGGAGATGCAAATTACTTTATGGTTTAGTGTTTCCAGCTGGCTGCAGAAGTATTGCATAAGTCCAAGTTATTAATTCTGTGGCAATTATTTCTCATTTTTAAATAACATCCTGTTGATGCACTTCACTTCTCACTAGGAGGCATTCAGGAAACGTTTTTAAAACGCTTGTGTGATCAATTAGTACTGTAAGGTGGTAGTCAGGTGCATTGTGTTCCAGGTGTGCTGTGCAAAATATCTGCTGTCGTGTTGCTGAGATAATTCTTGAGTATTGCGAGCTGTTGTTTTGTACTGATGGAATAAAAGGGAAGTGGTGATGTGCTCCTGTGTGGGTCAAGGCTATGGGATTGAACAATGCCTTTGAGTTTTCATTAATGTACGTTAATGATTTGGTTTTCTGTCATAAGAATGCCAAAATCACAATATATATAAAATTAGTAAGATTTAACAGAAGTATTATGAAACATAAATGCTAGAGGCAACTGAATTAGTAAGCTTCTAAGTTCCTTTTTAAAGGACTCTTCGAAGACTAATACTGCAGGTTAAGCAGAAAATTATTTAAAATAAAGTTTATACAACAGCATGACCCTAGACTTGGGCTGTCTTCATGTAGAAGAGTAATCTTCAGAGCCTGAATGGAAAACACCCAGGCATTTCCTGTGCAGGGCCATTTCTGACCTCTGCTGGATTCTGCTTATTACAGGACAGTTTATATGAGTCGGATGTGGGTGTGGATAATGTGGTGACAACTTTACCCAGCAAATGAAAATTGAATTAGCTATTTTGGAGTGAGCTGGTGGGTGGGAAGGGGATGTCTCAAAACAATTAGGTAGCCTTAATTTGTGTAGGGTAGTGCATGTACTCCATCCACTGTGATTCACTTCTGCTTGTACTTTGTGTCCCAAGTTCACACCTGCTTCTCTGGCTTTATGCAGCACTTGCTTTTACTTAAATGTAATACAAGTAAAGTATCTGAAGCTTTTTCAAACATGATTACTTTTGATTTAAATTTTGGAGTCATCATTAGGTGTTTATTCTTGGGGCTGTGAGGTCAGAATCTTGTTGAAATCAGTTTATTTTGCACAGGCTTGGGCGTTTGAAGTCCATTTGATGGCAGATCACTTTTAATCCTGTTTGTAGAGTATGAATGTGTTCTTATGATAAAGTGTTCTGGCTAGTACTAAAGTGCATTGCTATAATGCATTCTCTTTAAGTTAACTTTAGTTCTGGTGGAGAAGTATTCAGTCGTTCTGAATTAGCAATACACCTACATTTGTTTAATAAACAAAACTTATTGATTTGTTGTTTTGAGACTGCCTGATGTGAGAAATCTCCTTGTCTTTGTGTGAGGAGTCTGTCTCTTGTTAGAATATAAATGCAATGGTAAATTTTGTAAACTGAAGGCAAACATAAAATATATTTATGGTTTTTTTTGTAATTACACAGTCCTTAGTCAAAAGCTTTTGATTGTGCATCCCTCTCCAAAACCACAGTTTTTCCCAGGCCTTCCTTTCTTTCTTGAAACACACTTTGGTGGGTGGAGAGAAGGGAGACAGCTCTAAACTGAAAAAATGCTCAGGGAAGCTATGAGCAGATGTTGATTTTGATATAGAATTGCTTTGACCCTGGATAGCATGTGGTGGTTATGGATAATGAAAAGATCCTACTGAAAGTTTTAGTGAAGAAGTCACATTTAAGTATCAATCCTTAAAACAAGTGGAAAATTTTCAAGCTAAAATATTTCCACTTAGATAATTTAGAATGCTAATTAAAACAGATGTGTTTGGTGCTTTGTGATTATTACCCATAGGCTTTAGATTTCCCAAGCCAAATTTTAGGCTTTCCTAAGAATTTTCTGGCACAAAATCCACTACAGAGAAAAATGAGGCCTTAAGCATGCCCTTTTTTGGGACTTTGTCCTTTGTTTGGGGGCACTGCAAAGGCATGAAGAGCCATAGGGCTACCTTAACTTGTGCCTTGATTGCTTGTAGCCCTCTTTTCTCCTAGCACACATCCAGTGCAAGGGATGAAGGAAGGACCAAGGCTGTGAATAAAGTGGGACAGAATTGTGAATTATGTGGAGGCTTCCTCCTTGCTGGAGAACTTGTCAGTAGTCTATCTATCAGATTTGTTGTCTCTAGGATGACAGTGAATTGGGGCTGTCAGTCTGCAGCATCTGTGGTTTGGGGGAAGTCTGAGGTTATGTCATGAATTGTGCTCAACATGTAACACTCCTGCTTGCCAGACTATCTGTATGGCTGATAGTATATGAGCAGTGAAAGAGTTTATTTTATTAACTTAAGATCATAGCTTCAGTGGGAAAAATTATTTAAGTATATAGAGCTTTGCCATAGTTTTTTTTTCCCCATGCATTTAAATGAGGTAAGATGTAATCTCTATTCTACATGTATTGCATTTTCTTGTTTACATGTGCGAGATTGGAATGAATGACTGATTGCTCCACCTACGCACAAACACACATGAAGTGCTCGTTGAGATGTCTTTGGCATTTGTAGCAGTAAGGATTAGTCTGTGTTGTGTGGCTGCTTGGGTTGTTTTTATGTCTGTTAATTAGTGCTGTCTCTGTCAAGGTTGGTTTTGCTATTATGTAAGCTAGTGATATTGACCTTTGTGGAATGCAAACTGTGCTGTGATGAAAACAAATCTACTGAATTTAAAGGAAAGCATAAGGGATATGCAGTAATTCTTACTTCAGGGAGCTAATTGGGATTTTTAGAGGCTTGTAAAGATTTGACTTCCATGACAACCACATTTCTTAAATTACATACAAACCATTATTTTAAACTGCAGCTAAAATACATTTAGAAGACAATTTTTCATAGTACCAACTGCTAGTCAATAGTGTGTTGACTTCTGTCAGCACAGGAATCTCAGCTCATTTCTTCAGTTGTGTGGTTGGATTTGCTGTTGTCTACAACATTTATGTTTGCAAAACTGTTACTTTTGTTCAGTTTTATTCTTCTCTTAGATGTTAACTGCACTGATGCTGCATTTAGTCTGTAATTTATTAACGAAATAATTTTTGAATTTTAAAAAATAACTTAGAAGCTTATTTATTTAAAGAGTAGACAAGGGTCCCATGCTCACTCTTGGCTTACTGCAAAAGTAAAGCCAAATGAAAATGTTTGTCTTTAACATCTGAATTTGAGTGTTACTGAATTGTCTAATGATCACTTGTGTCCAGTCCAAGAACCCTGTGTGTAAAATCACATTAATTTGTCATGAAACCCAATCAGGTTTATTCTGGAGCCAAACAAGATAGGATGTAACTATTGTGCTGATGGAGGTCTCCTGCAGTCTTGGGGTAAAAGGAGGAAATTCGTTCTGTTCTGTGTCCTGCTATTCAGTGGTACTGAGTATCATGTGTTGCTTTCTAATGTGGTGTAAATGTATGGTTTATTCTGCCCTCGGCTTACTTGTGCTGCTGGTTTACTTGCTGTTGCTTTTCCTGAGAGCAGTATTTGTAAAGGTTTTTACCATTTTGGCTGTAGAACATCCATTCAGTAAGTGATAACAAGGCCACAGTTACTCATGCCTGGATTACTTCTTGGCCTCACTGTAGAACTCTCTGTGGGCGTGACCACTGAGCTTTTGGGATGCTCCAAATAGTGCAGAGGACTGAAGTCTCATTGCATTGCATGGATTTTCCAAATGTCACAGACAAGAAGTCCAGCATACCATGCTCAGACAGCAGCTTCCATTGAAAAACCTATTTAACTTCCAATGCTTCACCTTCAGTCTTCTTGTAGACTTTGACTTTGTCTAAATGATGAACTGAAACTTTGGGATCATAATCAGTTGTTAGCTTTTTCTTATCTGGGAATGGAACTTTCTGCCAGAAGAATAGAGTGTGTGTGGGAGAGTGGGGGAAGAGTGGCTCTTACAGTTCTTTTTATCTTTTATCGCAGGTCTGTGCATTTCCCAGTTTATCACTTTTATATATGATATATTTATAGTTGAACCTAGCAACCTAACACTCTTTTCCCAGTAGTATGTAACTTTTCTTGGTGTAGCTTAAGTTTTCCAGAAAAGCTATGCAGGTGTGTTAGATTTTTCATAAGTAGTTCTTAATTAAGTATTCTTTACTGTATTGATGTGTGGCTTGAGACCTTGGGATCTGATCTGTGCAGGTGCCAAGAGCTTAATTGCAGCACTTACCCTTTGGATTGATACTGTACTATGTAGTGCTCAAACATCATTAGTGGGGAAAGCATATTTCAGAAATTCTTACTTTCCCAAATATGAGCTAGGATATAGTTGAGTTGAAAAAGTAGCACTAATGGAGAAGCATGGGGTCTGGAATCAATGACTATTTTAACATCAGTTGTTAAGTGAAGAGAGTTGGATACTAACTGGGCCGGGTAAAGCTCTCTTAGCTCCTGTTTCTACCGTTCTAACCTTTGATCCATTTGCAGCCTCACTGGGCAGGCTTAAACGTGGATGTGGAAACCTAACAAACCCATCAAAGTTTCACACTTTATTGCACATTGTAGAGCAAGGGTAGAATTAAATAGGCTTTTTTTTCTTTTGAAATAAAATATGGCATAGTTTTAATCAAATAATCTATTTGGAGCAAGCTCAGAAATGAATCTACTGTAAATACTCTTACATTGTGGTTCAAATTTGTATGAAAACTTATAATAATCCAAGATGGAAAAATTAGTTAAGCTTTCTCTGTTTTCAAATTTGCTAGTAAAAAAGAACAGAAAGTTCTGAGTATTTTTTTTTCTGAGATGAGAACATGAAGAACTGCCAAAACTTTTATAAGAGCTCTATTTTATTAATTTTTTATACTTATTTCTGGTTGGTATAACTTGCAGAAGAAAAATTACTTCCTTAGATCATTTAAATATGTCTCAGTAGTGCTTATCACTACTTGCTATAAAAAGATGAATACTACTTTGCATTCTGCTTAATTTATTCTTGAATCAATGTTTGACAATTTCTTCTTTTGAGGTTTACCATCTTGTTCTAATCAGCCAAAAGGTGCTTCAATACCTCACCACTCTTTCAATAACTTTTGTTAGATTTTTCTGTGACATTGTCTTTTTGTTTGTAAATACAGTAAGCACATATAGAAGCATCTGCCCAGGAATATAGGAGAATTCTGGAAAAAAGTGCCAAAGTAGTAGTAATTCGTAGAACTGACTCTGGTGGCTTCCAGATCTTGAGAAGGAGAAAATTCTGTTAAAATTTTTCTGTTAAACTAAAATTTGCTAGTAAGTACATTTGTGCTCTAAGGAAATTTGTGATGCCCAGTCAGACATGTACTTGAGGTCTACTCTAGAAATGAAGTGTGTTCACACTTGCTGGGTCCTTCCATTCGAATTAAACAGCTTAATTGTGAGTTACCAAGGAGGAAAATGTGTTGCTGGGAATCAGCTACAGTTTAACTCTTTAGCTCAGAGCTGTACATTAGTCTTTTCCCAAGTAATGACTTTTATTTTGTCCTTGGTGGTTTCTGGAGAAACGGTGGTGGTTTTCTCACAGTGAAGTCTCACTCCAAACCACTGTTTGTGTTGCAGCAGAAATACTTGCTTTATATTGCTTCCTCAGCTGATGTGGAATTTATTGTACTTGGTTCTTAACTATTGGCAGAGTTGTTGATTGTAAACCTGTAGTTTGCAGTGGGTGGTGCAGGTTTCATAGCAGCCTTGAGTGTCCACATTTGTGCAGCGCTGCTAAAGCTTAGTTTTCAAAGAGAAACAGGGTGTAAATCGTGAGCAAAGCAGGGCTTTTCAAGGGCTTCTGTTACATCCTGACAATTCACTAATGAAGTTTTAGTGTTTCTGTCATTATTCCTATGTTCACAATCCCTTGTTTATAGGTTAATTTATATAAGAAAGCTACTGGAATTATGTAATCAATCAGTTCTTGATGATTACACCAGTATCACCTTAAACATTTTTCTGCCCAAGTATTTTGCTTTTATTGTTGCTGGAAGTAAAAATCTGCATTAGTTTTGCGGCTGACTCAGCTAAAAATTACTGTTCTCATCTCCTAGCATCCCTCACTTGCCCTCCCTCAGCTAGGAATGTCTGCCACATGAAACTTGCTAGTGTGACATTAAGTACATTTAGCTGCCTAACCAAAATTAAAGTGGTTGAAGTTGGAAAAATCCTACTAACAAAGGCATTTCAGCTAAGCTGGATTGTTTTGTCAGCACCAGTGAAGAGCCAGGGTTGATACTTTAAGTTATACCTGTGCATCTTGGGTGCTGGTGACTTCTGGCAAGGTGTCTGGAAAGCAGAAGGGACAGACAGTCATGTAAAATTGCTTCATGTGCAGCCACAAGAGAGTGACTGAGGGCACGATTTCACTTAACACTCAGCAGGTTGCCTTCTTTGCCCTGGTGTCTCTACAAAAGAATGCCAGGCTCAGGAAGGATGTAGTGGAGGAGCTTGGCTGTCACGTGGCTGTGGGGTTTTTGCTTGTGGGTATTGATCTGCCCGGTAAATGGTGCACCAGAAAACCAGTGGGTTTCTTCACTGTCAGGTTGGTGATTGAGTTCACATGATTGTTGTCTTCTGTGCAGAAGGGATGGCAAAAGGGGCAGGGATGCGCAACCTGGGAAGCAAAAGGTGCACTGGAACAGGTTCTCTTTCTTACTGTGTCATCTTACTGTGACTGTAGTGTTGGTAATTTCTGAGGGTCTTCACTGTAAAAAGTTGTGTGAATAGAATTATATTTCATGTTTGATTTTTTTTTTAATATTGCTTCCTTTTTTGTGCTCTTACAGTCTCTGCTGT
The DNA here is from genome assembly GCA_013399945.1 of Ploceus nigricollis. Classification (NCBI taxonomy): domain Eukaryota; kingdom Metazoa; phylum Chordata; class Aves; order Passeriformes; family Ploceidae; genus Ploceus; species Ploceus nigricollis. The sequence goes on from VXBC01008338.1 coordinate 205,036, forward strand.
AAGCTGTTTTAATGCAAACTTAGATTCTGTAGGATTTGCAGATGTAGACATAGTAGATGAAAATGCAATTGCTTTTTTGCATTTTGTGTCAGGAGTAAATGGTAAAATTACTATTTGTTATGAATAAATTCTTTGCTTTCCTTTACTTCTGTCCAGGTATCGGCTTTTTCCCCCCAGTATGCTGGTTGTTCATTCCTAGGCTGCAGAGATAAATGATCACATATCCTGCCATCCCCTGATTCCTCATGGAGAAAAAAATTGTAGCTGTGTACAGCTGAATTTGAATTCAAATATTTATTAAAACTGAAATTTTTATGCTAGTACTGTATCTTCTTTAAAACATAATTTGAAATTTGAAATTTCCTTCCTGTAAGTGCTGTGCCAGATTTAAATAGGGTGCGTATAGCAAAAAAATACAGCTTCATTTGTACCTACTGTGTGCAAATTCCTGCTGTGCTGTAATAAAAAAATGTAATTAAAAAAAATCCAACAAGATCTTTTCCTTGCCTTCTACTGAAGACTTCCTTTTGCTGCACTTGGGGCAGTTTATAGTAAATGCAGTAGCACCAAACACTTTGTTTTTGTATTCACATGTGTAGCAGATCTTTGAAAATACCTTATCCAAAGCTGGATTTTTAGTTGCTTCTGCTTTTGGTTCATCAACCTTTCAGAACCACGTCCATTTATTTAAGCTTACAGCTTCCCTCAGAACGTAATGTTTAAAAAGTGGTTAAAATATAGGGGTGCGTGATGCTTTCCTAACATTGGAACGTAACACTGTGTTTACACCAGGTATCTGTCCCGTACTGTAGCAGAACTTCAGGTTTTTCCATCTTGTTTTCCTAATTAGGTTGTCTAATCCTCAGTCTTTGATACCCAAGGTGCTATTGATTGTTTAGCGAAGTTCCTTCCTTGTGCTGTTGGTCCAGGACTACCATTACATTCTCTTCTGCAACAAAATGAAACCTAGTACTGCCCCAAAGAAACTGGAGCTTCTGATTCCAGTTTTGTTATGTGTGGTGTTCAGCAGCACCGACTGAATACTTTATAGTTTTTCTGTTTTAACAGGTGCAAAGGTGGGTACCTAAAAATTCTGTTAGGTTTTTGTATTACCAGCTGCTGTTGGGTGATGACAGTTCTTGTCAGAATACTGTTTGAAATAGACTGGTTGCAACTACCTTTAGGGAGAGCTACCTTAACTTTAACAAGGTGTGTTTGGCAGTGTGTAGTGCCTGTGTTTTCTGCTGCTTTTGCTGACTGGGAATGTGCATTACTAAGAATAGACTAATGTAGTTTTGTCTTCCTGCATTAATTATTGAGCTGAATCTGGGTTAAGGAGTATATATTTGAAAAACAGACACTTGGCTTTTAAAACAAAGCCACTGAATGTCAAGAGCTGGTACTTGGTAATTTGGTGCTGGACTCTGTACAGATATTGCAGTTATTTATATGAAAGTGGCAGGGTAAGTTGGTAAGAAGTGTTGAGAAAGAGCCTTTCTGATTCCTGCATGGTGTATGTCTTTGAAACTGCAGGAAGCTGTTTACAGCAGCAGTGTCTGGAGTGCACAGCTTCCAAACAGCCCCATTGTGGTGGGCGATGATCCTGGCTCCTGGCTGGTAACTGCATAACTCAAACTTATTGCCATGTGCTTGTAGTCCAGTCCATTGACCTCTACTGCTCTGATCCCCAGCAAGCTTTTCACCTGCCTGTGGGATGATGAGAATGGCTGAACCTGAGTTAATGATGTAAGTGCCTACTGTGTTTGAACTCCTGCTTATGACGAGGGTAGCTGATAGAAGGGAAGAATAAAAAGATGTTTCCCCCATATAGATGTCACAGTTTTTAGGATGATCTCTCATTAATGGCTGTAACAAACTTTTCAAGTTTGCATAATGCTTCAGGAAACTGCAAAATTTTGTACTGGTTAAAAATCGTATTCCTCAGTGTCACTTTAACCTAATTAATTGTAACGTTCCCATGTAATCCTCAGTGGTCTTTTCATTTGTTAATTTTTTTTTTTTTTTTAGTTATAAATGAATGATTTTTCCAAAGGTTGTGGCCTTTATCAGTAGTGGTGATTACCAGACGTTTTGCTCCCTGCCCTGCTACTTCCAATTTCATGCCTTGATTTCTATCCCCTCTTCTATTTTTGTTTGCAGGGCTTTGAAAATCTAGAAGAATTACCTTGATTTTCATGACTGAGCTGGAGTTGTAGATATATTGCCATCACTTTTACTTAGTTAAAAATAAAAAATCCTGCTGTCACCTAGAAGTGCAAATTAAAGAAATTATGTATTCTGTCTTTTCAGCTTCTGGTTGAAATGCACCCTGGTGTAACATATAGTAGTTACTCGCTGGAAACATTCTTGGTTTGTTGAGTTTTTTTGGTACACTTCAGAGCTGTCAAGGTGTTTTGCTTTGGTTGTTGTTATTACCCTACTGCTCTTAAAACTTTCCCAATATTCGTGATTTATGCATCCTGGCCACAGTCTTTCTTATTTTCCAGGAAGCATTTTTCTCATGAAAATTGAGGCTGGGAACCTGTAAATAGAATATGAAAATTACGCACTTCTAGTTTTCCTAGTAGGAATTTGGTTTAGGCTGCTATTGGCAAATAGCAACTGCATTTGTCACATTTCTAGCTTTCACTTTTTATGTGTAAGCCTAATTAAGATTTGGATGGTTCTCACTAGCTATGTGGGAGAAAACCTGCATATCTTGGTAGCAAAGAAGAAATTAGCCTTGATTAATGTTTCTCAACCCTGGTTGCAACAGTATTTAGGAACCAACAATTCTCTCGAATAACCAACACTATATCTGATTTAGGTTTGCCAGCACTGCGTTTTAGAGATTGGCAGGTTTAATTAGTCTATGGTTTGTTCATTACAGTAAATAACACACAAACATTGCAAATGCTGTGTCAGTAATCTTTAAAAGTCATAACTGATTTTAATACTAGAGTGTTGCTACTGAAGATCATATATATCTGGTGTGGTCTGGAATAGGAAAATTGATCCTAACATGTCAAAGCTGATGTAGCTGCTTTAGTTCAGACCCTGTATATTTAGTGCATTGTTTTACCATAAGGTTTGCGCTGGTGAACCCGATTCATTGTTGTAATTGACACTGATTTGAGGTCTGAGTTAAGGTATAGGCTTTGAACACAAACCGTAAACTGAATATGCTGGATTTTTGAAACTTGCTTTGCAACTTGTGCCTTCCTCTCTTGAAGCAGACCGGCCAGCTTTGGTTAGATCATCTCACCAGCGGCTAACGAGACTGCGTCTGTTGTTACGAATGAGAGCATGATTGCTTGTTTTGTGATATGATTTCAAGTGCTGCATGTTTTGTGATGTCTGCTGTGCTTCTTATCAAAGAACATCTTACTAATTTACCCAGCAAAAATAGTTGAATGTTAAGTAAGTCATACTGGATGCTGCTGTATAGGTATGTATGTAATTCAGGTGTGAGGTTGGAGTGTGTGTGGTTGGATACTTCTGGCACTCATGCCCTCTCATCAGACATAGCAAGAAACAAGCAAGGTAGAATTATAAAATAATTTAGATTGAAAAAGACCTCTAAGATTGAGTGACTGTACAGTAACACATTCAAGTCCACCAATAAACCATGTCCTGTAAGGGCCACATCTACAGATCTTTCAAATGCCTCCAGCGATAGTGACCAAAATAACCTAACGTTCTTTAAAGATCACTTAATGTGGCTTGGTGGAGAGGTTTGATCGTTAAGTTCTTCGAAGAGGTTGCTTACTTATAAACAGAAGGAAAACAGTGCTTTCACTGGTCTTTCCTAATGAGGTAACTTGTCCTAGTATAAAACTGCCTTGGAGACCTAACGTGAGTGCTTGCAGGATCTGTTCTGCCAGCCTCTGCAAGAGCATCAGCGCTCCACCCTGTGCCTTGCCAGGCCAGTGAGATCACTGAAAAAATAAATGGCTCCATAAGCACTGGAACTAATGACTTCTGTTTTATGTGGTTTAGTCTCTTGTGGTTGATTTGTCTTTGGCAAGATCAGAGGGATGTTCTCTGCCTGAAGTGTTTTTTTCAGTAGAGCTGTTTGCAAGCAGTCTCAGAAATAAAGCTCTTCTGGTGTCCAGAAAGATGTAAACTTGAATTCCACTTTCCCAGCTCAACGCCTACGAGATCCGTTTCTCCTACTCATCCACCTATTTTCACAAGATCTGTAGGAACAACTGTAAGACTTTTTTTTATATTTGGACTGTGGAAGTTGGTTACATCAGATTGCTAAGACACAGTTAGCAGTATGATGTCCCAAGGCAAGGAAACCAGACTAAATGTATTGGTGATTTTGTGTGGTTGTCACTATGACCAGATTCTAGGGCACTCCTAAGACTCCAGGTGGTGCTGCGGTACCACCTGGGTCATTTTTATTGGGTAACCAATAAAGTTTATCTGCAGAAGTTGGTGAACTTGCTGCCTTCTCAAAGCTGAGGTAGTAGAGTGAGAAGAGTAAAGTGAAAAGAGTATTTAATGCACTAAGTGTTTCTGTGGCTTTGTAGAGAACATAACCATTCTGCATGCTAATGTATTTATTTCTGTTTATAGCTAAAGGCCAAGAAAAAGAACAGTATTTGTGTTTTGTTTTTGTTTTGTTAGCCTTACTGCTTTTCTACTAGCTGTCAATATTCTGACCTATTTCTTGCTGCAGTAACTCAGACTCATTTCACTAGAGTATGAGTAAAATTCCTTGTCTGCCCCTAAAATAGTAGCAGGTACAATATAATTTGTGATTTGAATAAAATTGAAGTTACTGGATACTGATGCTATCTTGCACTGATTTAGATTGACTGTTTCTTTGCCTCAGTGTCTTTTACTAGAGTCAAGAGTTACTGAGAGTTCTGTAGAGTTGTTATTTGCACACCTGCTTCAGAAATGAGGGAATAGAGGCAAGCAGTTTCTTTTCTTTCTTCTCCCTGATATGTGTTAAAGCAAGAGAATTCCAGTATGGCACCACTGGGGAATGATAGTATTTATTTATGGTCTTAATGGTATTAATATTCTTGATATTAAAATCTGTGACAAATACTAGATAAAAGTTTTGTGAAGGGTGGGAGAGTGATTTTCGAAGTTGACTTTGTGGTATGCGGGGTTTAGGAGGTGGAGGTTGGAAGGGAAGACCTCTGCTGTTGTCCCTGCTACTAATTAGATTGAATGTCTTGTGTTACGTTTGTATGTTTGAACCTTTGTTTATTTCATGCACCTCTTAGTTTAGGCTTGCCACAAGATTTTTCAGAAAGAGATACATATACTGTATGTTTACATTGTGTTCTTCTAGTGACACTGCCTATACCATCCTCTTTGTATGTTGCCTATTATTTATTTGACTGGAAACTTATCCTTAGGGATATGGAAAAAAACTGGGGTAAGTATACATGGATGTGACAGTAAAATACAGAAGGTTGACTGTGGTTGGGATTAATGGATGAATTGGCTTTTTAAACAGATATTACAAGTAAAATTTCTTTATCTTGAATGTAATGGTTTATCTTGTTCTCTGCAGGAAAGAGTGCAAATCAAATGCTACGTCCAAGGTCTCGGAATCCGACCCTGAGGAATTATCAGATGAAGCAAATGCTGACACTTTCTATGGCACTTCTCCCCCTAGTACACCCCGCCAGATGAAGCGTATGTCAACAAAGCATCAGAAGAATAATGTCAGCAGACCTGCTGGCCGCTCCACTTTGAAAGGTAGGTGTGGTGTCTTGGTTTTTTTCCTAAAATGCCTCTTGTTACCTGGTGGAGGGGTTGTACAGAAGGTGGAGCTGGATACTGAGGTACAGTGAAAGAACAGGAGGCAGCTGTCATGAATTGCAGCAAGGGAAGGCTCTTGGGTATTAGAAGAAAAATGTTGCTATTAGAGTGCTTAAACAATGAAGTTTACCAGAGGGATTGTTGGCTTGTGGAATCTCTGTCTTTGGAGATTTCTAAAACAGAACTGCTTAAGATCATGAGCAGGCTAAACTAATTTTGAAATAAACCCAATTTTGAGAAGAAAGTTGGAAAACATTACTTTCAGAAGTCTTTTCTAATAGTTTTTTTCTGCAATTCTGTGATCTGTAGTAATGGTGTAGTTGCTTTTCTGCTCAATTTTCATGTTCTGATGCACTTCACAGGCTGTTTATTGCAAAATACAATTTTTAGTGATTATTCTTTACTTTTTAATGTCAGTGAAGCACTTAAAGTGTAGTTGCTTCCGCTTGCTTCTGATGCTTCAGTATAAGGAGATAACGGGGGAAAACTCATACTTGATACGCGTTTTTTTCCTAATGTTGCTAAGTAATGGTACCAAATAATAAAACCTTTTAGCTTAAAGTGATTTTTTGTTGTTGTTGCTGAAAATGCATGGGTGCAAAAAAGCCATTTAAGATTGTATGTTCAATGTTTTCATACAGAATACAACTAGGTTTTTGTGGGTTTGTTTTATTGTTTGTTTAATATATTTTTAGACAAATAACAATGTCAGACAATTATTTGCCAGAGCTATGGCAGCTTGACTATTGCCAGTTAATGTTTTGGAAACAATTTTTAAAATTGCTTCCCATGAAACAAGGAAATCTTAGAGTGTATAGCAAGGGTAACATTTTTGAGGTAAAATGTAGGGAAGAAAAAGGTGAATTGTTTGGGGTAGATAAGGGAATAGAGTAAATTCTTTGGTTGTGTAGGGCTGTGGAATGCAAGTTCATAATAAAAGAAGGGCCAATACATTTTCCAAAGCTTCTGTTTCCCTTTCACTTCATGCAACCTCCAAATAATGTCACTGAAGAGACATTCACCAAAATACCTCTTCCTTATGTGAAAATACAGAAAAATCTTGTTACTATTGCCAGTTAACTATAGGCATTAGAATTATTAGGCCTCTTTAACTTTGCTAAAAGGCACATTTAAAAGCCAGTAAAATTCTTCTATTGCAACATTAACTCTATTTTAACTGTGTATATGGTGGCTATATAAACTTTTCTTGCTTTTGGTGATATTTTTGTTGTTGTTTTTTCATTATGTGCTTTAAAAAAGAGTTAGTTTCTAAACAGAGACATTGTGATACTAAAGAAATAGAATGTATTATATTTCATTGTTTGCCTTTGCGTCTGAGCACATGTGGAAGATTGATGCCTTTATGAGAAACAAGGAGTTGTTGTTTATCCCTGCTTATAGATTTTGAGTTTTTGGAGCAAGGTCTTTCTGTTTGTGAGGGGAATGGTTCTTACTTCTGGCATGATAATATTCTTTTCTTTGTTATCATGAGTATTTTAAAATATGTTTCAGGTTTTTTTCTGACTAATTGGATAGTGTTGTGTAAAGTATCTTTTTCTGAAAAGTTCATTTTTTTTTTAACTTTGCCTATGTGTACCATCTCAGAACAGTTATTTTGTATTATGAAGAGGGGAAAAAAAAAAAGCCACCCCAAAACCTTGTGGAGTTTGTTGACCTTGAATGTGTATGCCTATGCTCTTACTGAGCTTGAATGATTATACTTCAGTAAGAGAAGTCTATCAGAGGTTGGTTGGATGTAACTAATTATAAAAATAAATTTAAAATAACTTTTTGGATGTTAACAAATAATATTTAAGATATCTTTATTTAGATAACTGAAGGAATTTTGGGAATTAGGAGCTTGGCTTACTTGTGCTTCTGGTACTTGGTTGTTTAATTTCTGTCACACCATGTTTGTTGGTATACTCAAGATGAGAATTCTCTGAGGTCCTTTCTGCAAAAAAAGGTAAAACAAGAGAAAAAGAAAAAATCCTTTGGTTTAGCGTATAGTAGTGGTAACTTCTAATAATAAGACTACATTTTACTTCTATCCATGCCTATTTTGTTTTATTGATATTAAACATTTTTTATACTCAACCTAAGAAAAGTGATTGGGAACTGAATTGAAATATGTTTGTTCTTGTTGCTGCAGTCACATTCTTTTTTCTTTGTTTACAGAAAAGATGAGTGTGCCATCTCAGACTTTGCATAAAGACAATGGGAAAACCATTGAGAATGTGGAAGAGCACAGCTATAAGCAAGGAAAAAAGATCAGAGATGCCCTAAGGACAACAGAACGAGATCACAAGAAAAACGTGCAGTGCTCATTCATGTTAGACTCAGTTGGTGGATCTCTGCCAAAAAAAACAATTCCAGATGTTGATCTCAATAAGCCTTACCTCAGCCTTGGCTGTAGCCATGCTAAGCTTCCAGTCTCTGTGCCCATGCCAATACCCAGAACTACACGCCAGACTTCTAGGACTGATTGCCCAGCAGACCGGTTAAAATTCTTTGAAACCCTCCGGCTTTTGTTAAAACTTACCTCAGTCTCGAAGAAAAAGGACAGGGAGCAAAGAGGACAGGAAAACACCTCTTCTGTCTGGTTGAACCGATCCAATGAGCTGATCTGGCTGGAGCTGCAAGCTTGGCATGCTGGCCGGAGCATTAATGACCAAGACCTCTATCTCTATGCAGCCCGTCAAGCTATCCCTGATATCATCAATGAAATCCTCACCTTCAAAGTGGACTATGGAAACTTCTCCTCTGTAAAAAATGGAGCCAGTCTCAATGGTACTTCAGGAGAAGGAGTTTGCAAATCAACACATGGAACTAGTGCTTTGGGTTACTCGAGTTACCATGAACACCTCCATCGCCAGCGGGTCTCATTTGAGCAGGTAAAGCGAATAATGGAGCTACTGGAGTACATAGAAGCACTTTATCCATCTCTGCAGGCTCTTCAAAAGGACTACGAAAAGTATGCTGCAAGGGACTTCCAAGACAGGGTGCAGGCGCTCTGTCTATGGTTAAATATTACGAAAGACTTAAACCAGAAACTAAGGATTATGGGAACTGTATTGGGCATCAAAAATCTTTCTGACATTGGCTGGCCAGTGTTTGAAATTCCTTCTCCTCGACTGTCTAAGGACAATGATCCAGATGATGAAGACATTGATAGGGAAACAGAAGTAAAGGAATCCTCAGGAACATGCACAGAGGAGAGTGATGGTGAAGAACAAATCTCTGAGGAGAATGTTGAGGAACTTAGACAAGCCATCAAGAACAATTTTACTAATAAGCCAAATTTTGACTTTCAGGACCATTTTTCAAGGAGGCTTGATAGGCTTGAATCTGAGGATGACTCTACTTCCTGGGTTATTCCAGAATGCAGTGCTGAGGGAAGCTGCAGCCAGCACTGTTTGACCTCTATTTACAGGCCGTTTGTTGATAAAGCACTGAAGCAAATGGGGTTGAGGAAACTCATTTTAAGACTGCACAAGCTAATGCATGGTTCATTGCAAAGGGCCCGTATGGCGTTGGTAAGGAGTGATCACCAGCTGGAGGTAGGTTACTAGTGTAAATGGATAACAGGAGCACCTCCTTGCTGTGTTGTTCCTAACTGAAAATGTAGGAATTGGGATCTTATGAACATTTTGGTTACTTAGTTGGTTTTTGAAAAACAGTGTGTATTATGATTAGGAGCCCAGTTCTCCTTCCACGGAAATTAATCTGTCCTTTGACTGAATTTGTGTGAAGCCCAAGCTTGTTCTCTGTTCTTGTTTGTAATTGAAATGACATTTTTGTGATAACATCTTTGTTCATTATATTTTTTAATGTCTAAATCAACAAGTCAGAAAAATCACTGTGGAAAATGAGGCCCAACAGTTGAATTGTGAGAAAAATTAGCTATGGAGGTGGTAATATTTCTTGTCTTCAAGGCTGGATGTTTTCCTGCAAGACATTCTTTATAAAAATGTCACTGTAGGTTTTTTTGGTGGTTTTTCTCGTCTACACAAATGAAGTACTGTGGTGGCACATAATGCTTGAGGAGAGAGAGGATAAATGAATGGGCTCAACCTTGAAATCCATGAAAACAAATCATGTTAGTGTGTTGCATTCTTTAGCTGGCTTTTAGCTTAATTATTGTTTTTCTTTGAGTCATTTTATATTCTTAATTAAGAATTGACTGAGTTAATAAAACCAATGTAGGAATTAAGCAGTAAGTGGAGGACTGTAGTTTCATATTGTAAGATGCAGTCACTAATTCTTTCAAGGCAGAGTATTGTTTCTTAATATAAACTGTTATCTAACTTGTAGGCATTTTTATGCTAGGAAAAATTGGTGGTAAGGATTACTTGCTCTCCTTGGTAAAGTGGCACTGAGAATTCTGGACAAAGGCATCTCTTAGCCAACATGGCCATTCTGATATGGATACCATATGTGGTCTTCAAAATGTTGCAGATCTCTTAATGTTGACTGTCACAATTGCAAAAGGAATGAGAATTGTTGATCTCTCTTAGAGGTTATTTTTTTAGGATGAATAAATTTATAAATATAAAGCTATTTGATTTTGAAAGTTTTTTATTTGTACTGTTACTAGTGCAGATATTGCTGTAGAAATGAAGCTATTAGTTGAATTTTTATTTATTCTCTAATTGGTTTCAGCTTGTGTTTTAGAAAACTTGCATTAGAAATATGTGAACATTTCCTTAGAATCAAGTGCCTAAGCAAAACTTGCAGGTATCTTGTTACACTAATCAAAAGCACCCCCAAACCATGTACACTTAGGAAGTTCAGCTTAATATATAGGTTGAAATAAAATTTTAAAAAAATCAAAGTAAACAAGACATAATATGGGGGTATTGAAAATGGACTTTGAATCTATTTTTTGGAACTGCTAAATACATCCAAATGTTTACTGCATAAGGGTTTTTAAAACAAGTTAATGAAGCATTAAGTAGCTTGAGTTTTTGCTGCAGCTTCACAGAATTAAACTTCCTGGTAATGTAGTGTTGGATGACATGTATAAGATGTAAGGTTAATCTTTTCTCCCTTCTCTACCTTTGTAACTACTTTGAATGTTCATTTTCAGTAATTATTACCTTTTCTTTGGAATATCATTCTCTTTTAAGAAATGGTTTTTAGTAAAGGTGGATGTTATAAATTGTAGACTTCTTTCCTGCACCAACATTTAAAGGATGTTATCAGAAAAAACCACAAACAGCTCTTTGTCAGAATTGTGGTACTTACTGCAGCAAAAGATGACTTTATACTATAATGGAAGAGATGGGTTTTGGTTGTTTTGTTTGGTCTTTGCACCTGACAATACTTTGAATGTAGTGTCTTTTTTTTTTTTAGTGCAGTTCAGTTTGATGTTTGTATGCAGACAGTGTTGTTAGTATTCTGTTAATCTTTATTGTTTCTGTTACTTGACTCTGTGTTTATGTGTATACTTCTAAGTCTCTGGATATACTTTTACTTCTGTTGTTGCTTAAATGGCATCTAGAACACATCTAAAATGTGCTTTCTTGATTCTTCCACTGTATACATTTTAATGCTCATTTCATCCTAAATATGTGTAAATCTTTATACAAATTCCTGGTCTTAAAGTTTTTTAAAACATTAAAAAATGTAAGCTCTGATACTTTAACAGGGCTCTAGGCATTATAGAGTCCATTCTGTATAGAAGTTGTACGATTTCATTCTTGGTGAAGATGGATAATATTTCTAACTTTAGTGTATGAAATCAGATGTTATTTTAATAGAATGTATTTAAGCTTGTGTACTTTGTTGTTTATTCAACTGGCTGCAATTTTGAATGTGGTTTTTTATATGCTCTCAATAAATGGCTTAGAGTTTTTCTTGAGGTTTTTATAAGAAGTATTTGAAACATTTCATATTGGACCTGCAGAAGGTTAAGATTAGTCAGATTGAGCAATAGAAGTTTAGGTACCTAGTACTAAGCCCTAGTGTCATTTACTGTTATCCTTGATAACAGTATCCTTGATATCCTTCATGCTAGAAAAAGATATTACAAATTTATTCAATTTGGCTGTGTAATTCTTGCTCATAGACTAGTTCTTTAATATTTTTATAAGAACTGAATTTCCCCAAAACTATATTTGCATCACCATGAGGATTGTATTTCTTAAGGTTTTTTGTTGTATTGTGGAAGTGTAGTATTTTCATTACCTGTTTGTTAATGAAAACTTCTTGTATAAAAGTCTTTAGCTCTGATGCTAGTCTGGTGCTATATGTTCCTTTTAAAGAGAGTAAAAATAAGACATTAACATTCCATCTAAGAAGATATGTTTGTGAATATGTATTTTAATTTTCTGCTAGATTATGAGGTTAAAAGGTTTTTTAAACTTTCTAGGCAGTAGTTTTATTATTTATCACTATCTTACTCTAATTACTGGTAATATTTTTCTCCCTTTTGTAGTGATGTTATTTAAATTTGACTGAAGAAAAACCTAGAAAATGCTTGGCTGAAGAAAAACCTAGAAAATGCTAGTTATGTCTACTATATGGATGAAGGCTATTCAGATGTCATAGTTAGCAGCTGAGAAATGAGAATAAGAATAAAACAAACTTAATCTGAAACAAATCTTATCCTTAAATGGTGACTAGTGTGTTGCTGTCTTTAGGAGCTACACGTTCTGCAGTCCAACTTTTCTTTCTAAATTAAACCCCAGAGTACCTCCATGTACAGCCTTGCTTAGAATGTTATCACAAGGTATATAGCTTAGATTTCTAGGATGTTTATTTCATAGAGTCTCAATTATTACCTCTAATTAGAAAAGTAATTTTATTTAAATGGAATCTTAATTTAAATGAAAAATAAGTCTATTGTTTAAAAAAAAACAAACCAAAAATCCCAAAAACAACAAATCAGCTTGATGTCTATATTTCATCTTCCTTTTTTAAGCAGTTTAAATTTAAAAGCTACCAAAATTCAAAAGTTACTTTTTCAGTACTTTGGCTTAGTTTAGCTAGTGACATTTTTTTGAATATTGCATTCATTTACAGTGTGGAGTTTTATGTTAATATATGCATTATGTATTTGAAAAGGAATGAGGTTATGTACCTGATGTAGCTTAGTGTACACTTGTTTCTCTAGATAATGTCATAACAGAAACATAAAGTACGTGGTTTTGTTCATTCCAAAGAGTCCATAGTTATTTTTCCTGAGACTGGTGATCCTTAAAAAAAAAAGTTAACATTAAAAATCTCCCAATGATATAAACTTGAAACTTGTGTGGTTGACTTGCCAGCTAATAGACTATTACCTTTTAAAAACATACTTCTGTGCATGCTATTTTAAAGAAATCCAAAATCCTAAAGACTTTTAAGGTTCCTTTTCATGATACCTTTTTTTTGTTCCAGTTTTCAGAATTTCCAGATCCCATGTTGTGTTCCGATTATGTGCAGTTACTAAATTTCCCACCTTGTTGCGAGCAAAAATGCAGTGCTGTATCATGGGAGGAGTTGAAATCCATGGATTTACCATCTTTTGAACCGGCATTCTTGGTTCTCTGCCGGGTCCTGCTCAATGTTATCCATGAATGTCTCAAGCTGAGGTTGGAACAAAGACCTGCTGGGGAGCCCTCTCTTTTGAGTATTAAACAGGTTTGCTTCCATTTCTTTTTTAATATGTATTTCCTATTTGAAATATTTTGTCATTTCATTATGATATGGTGTCAGTTTAAAGAGGATTAGTGTAAGAAATTATAATGTATAATTATGTAATAAGTTTTGTAAATAGTCTTGTATTTCGTATGGAGATCTGCTTTTTGTATAATAAATAACTAGTCATGTATAGCTCTCTGATTTAGGCTTCCATATCAAAACTGGTGATTAAAAATATTATTAGCCAACAAAAGTAGACAGTATTGGTTCCATTTGCATTATAAGCTATATAATCTTCTTTAGCACATCTTCCCCTGTTTGAATTTTTTAGGCAATATAAGTAGTTTTAAGGGTCTGTATTTCTTTTTTTTCTTTGATTTGATTTTTTTCTCTTGTGAATGTAAGACATCTGCTAACATGCAGTAGTCGCATAGTGAAAGTTAATTGAGAAAAAAAAAATTAAATTAGAAAAAAAATCTTCCCCAGCCTATTGTATTATTTTCTCTGGGCAGTGACCCAAGACTGTCAGTCTTGTCACTGGTTGAGAGTATTGTGTAAGGGTTTATTTTCTGGAGACTGTCAGGTACAATGAAGGCTGTTTAGATCAATGCCAGTTTTTGAAGTATAGTCCAGGACCTACTGAATTCATCCGATGTCCCTGCATCCTGGCAAGCATAACCAAATTGGGGTTTTAGCAGATGATCTCTAGGAGTAAACATCTTGGACTGATTATGATCTCACATTCCAGTTATTTGCTGATCCTAAATCCATTGCTGTGTTACTTTGTGGTCCCAAATAAATTTGTCCTCTCTTCCTTCCCGCCCTATGCTCTCCCTTGTTCTCCCCATTGATTGAAGCCTACAATTTCAGCCTTAACAGTCACAGAGTAGTCTGCTGCATAGCATACTCTGCTATTAAGCACAGTATACCCTTCAGAGATGGAGGTGATTTTGTTTTTTTCCCCCTTAACATTTTGTGTGCTCCTTCTGGACTTCAAGTTAAGTAAAAATATACTTTCTTCCTGGAAGACAATGTGTTTGTACCAGACTGTTTTAGTGGTGGATACTGCCTTACTAATTACATTGAAAAAATGAATTCAACTCAGCAAATGCTTCCCGTCCCACAAAATATTTCTGAACAGGCAAAGGTTGTGGAGGATGTGTTGCAAATAGACCTGTTTGTTTCCTGAAGAATTATAATTCCTAAAATCTTGAGCGAGCTGAAGAGTCCAGGAGTCTGTGTTATTCTGCAAGTCCACAGAGTATTACAGAATTACAGAGAAGACCAGATTAGAGATACTCTGGTCCAGCCTTCTGGAAGCTGGGTCCTACAATTAGATTGATCCCCAAATTAGGTTGTTTTATTATCATATCAGAGCATTGCCAGCAGGTTGAGGAAGGTGATCCTGCCCCTCTACTCAAGCCCTAGTGAGGTGCATCAGGACTGCTGTGTCCAGTTCTGAGCTCCTCAGCACAAGAGAGATGTGGAGCTCCTGGACTGGGTCCAGTGGAGGACAAAGATGATTAGGGGCTTGGAACATCTCTCCTGTGAGGAAAGGCTGAGGGAGTTGTGCCTGTTCAGCTTTGAGAAGAGACAGCTGAGAGGGGACCTCATCAATGTCCTGCATCACACTCTGTAGTTCTTAGAAGCTGAAATATGATCTGAATACCATCTAAAATATGATCAACTCACCTATCTTCAGTCATGCTGCTCTCCTGGCCACTGGGCAGGGATGCAGAACTTGTACACAACTCAAGACAGCTGGGCCATCTTAACTGCAGACAAAAGATTTTTCCGTTCTTTCAAGGTATTATTTGGGAAGGAGAGTTGGTGCTGCAGCACAGCTTTCTGGAAGTAGCACTGCTCCATTTCATTCTGTAAGATGGTCTTACCATCTTGATTGTTCTTTGTTTGCAAGTTGCTCAGCAGAGTCTGTTTTTTGTAGTGATTGACCTAGTGAATCTTACTTGAGGCACTGAGACCTTTAAGTGTCTCTTGCTTTTTGGTACCATTTGAAATATGTAGCAGTACTGTGTGAATGTATCAGGTATGGTAGTCTTGTTACTTAACTTTTTCAAGGTGACATTAATTTTTTGTATTACTAGCAAGTCAATTGTATTAAAAAATTAATATGATTTTCAATAAAAAGTATATACACAAAAGGAAAACGGACACAGATTATATGCCTCTTACAATGTGCCTTTTCTCCTGTCCTTTCTTGCTGCCTTCCTCCTTTTTGTCCACGTTTCACTTTCAGTACTAGCTTTTGTAATCCTGATAATCCTGTGTTATTGGAGAGAGCTGTTCTTTTTTAATGGCAGTTTAGTACCTGAACAGTTCAAGATGGTTCTCAAATTCAGCATTCGTGTTGAGAGGTAGATGTGTATATGTGCATATGGATTATTTCTGTTTGGTTGTTAAATTTGGTATTGTTTGTCTTGCTCCACCTGCTTTGAGAAAATAATTTATTGTATAAACTACCTAAACAAAAGGCAACCCACCAAACCAACATTTTCAGTTTAAGCTGTATATTCTTTCATGTGCTCATTATGCACCAAAATAATGTTTGGCCACTGCTTCATGAATTTCAGTTTCAAAAGTTGACACTAAGATTAGCTCTACTGGTTTTTTGTAAATCCTGTATTCTGTTACTCAATAGCATACACCTGTAGAAAAGTATTATTTAAATAAACTCAATTTTTAATGAAGCTTTTCAAGTTTATTTTGGAATGGATGTGCATTGAAGGGAAAAAATAACCCCATAGGTTAACAGAAAGTACACTGGATGTTATTGAGTGGAGTGAAGAAGGACATTAATTTTAAACTATATGACATGTTAGGGATAAAAATGTGTCCATTTGGATTTCCACGTTATAAAAAATTACCTTTATTACCTCTTTTCACCTAACTTAGTAAATTTTAAACTGTAGAGTTCAGACTGTTATCCTTGTTTGCTCTGCACATCAAGGAACACAGTATAACGTGTTCTAGCCTGTGAAGATTTCCAAAGACTCTTGTCATACTAATAGCATCCTTGTTCTGCTTTTGTGCTATTATAATTTTTCATACATTCAGTCCACTATGTTGATATATTACGTTGCCAGGAGAGCCATTATAGAAGATTTTTAAAAGCATATTAATCAGCCAGCAATTCCATTCCCTCTGACCCTCAGAAAAAAATCAGGGATTGTCAAACCTGAAGACTGAGGATGATGATCTCAGAATACACACTTAGCACTTGAAGGGCTTCTGAAAGAAAGGCATTAACATGTTAGCATAGGTTTGAAATGATCTTTGCTCCTTGTGTACTCCTGTACCTGTGGTTGTGCATGTCTCTTGAAATAAAGACTAAGCTTTCAGGGAGAGGTGACAGCTCTTCCAAAGGCGACCCCTTCTGCAGCTGAAAAGAGAACTTTCCTCATGTTAGCTTTGCCCAGGGAAGCAACAAAAAACCCACTAATTGTTTTCAGTCTGATCTGGATTTTGGAATTGAGGGCACCTCCCCAAGAGATTGACAGTGAATGCACTGTAGTAAAACATTTCTCTAAGCATATGTTAAACACATTGCGTATTTTGCCTGATTTGCTTCCATTGAAAGTGGTGATTTCGTGACTGTGAGGCCTTTTGCCCCTTTCTAAACTAATTATCCAGTAAGCTGCTTGCTGTGGCATTGTGTAGGGAGTAAGTCTGAAACATCTGCTTCCATCTCCATTTACACTGATGTGGCAAATAATGGGATTGCAATAATCCTGGATAACTAGTGATGTCTTTCTTGCAGATGTGTAGAGCAACTGTATTTGTTTCAAAAAGCTGTAGAAATTATTTAGTGACAAACTAAGATATTTAGACAAACTGGGCTGACAAGGGGTGAATTTAAGAGTAATGTCTTGACTGATGGCAGTTTTGGGTTTTTTCTCTTGCAGCTAGTGAGAGAGTGTAAAGAAGTTCTGAAAGGTGGACTCTTAATGAAGCAATATTACCAGTTCATGTTACGGGAAGTGTTAGATGACTTACAAAAGATTGATTGCAACATTGATTCTTTTGAAGAGGATTTGCATAAAATGTTAATGGTAAGCTTCAAAAAGGAGCGTTCAAGTAAGTGTATTGATCTGAATACTGCTAATAGAAATCTGTTATCCCTTTTAGGGATGGTTGACTTTTTTTTTTTTTCCCCCTTTCCCTATTTTGATATAATTTATTGTTTTAATGGACTAGTAAAGGTAACACAGAAGCCAGTGCTGTTTTAGCAATAGTGGGTTTTGTTCTGTGGTACAGTATACTTGTAAATTGCCTGTATTTACCAAAAATGGTTCATATATAGAACTGTAAATTCCATAAATTTGAACTAAGCTTTTAATAACCTTTTTAATATTGAATAAAATATTATTTTTGACTGACATTATATCTTTATGTATTAGCATTGCATTAATACATAATTGATACCTTAGTTTTAATGTGTATTCATTGTTGCATTTAGTTAAAACAGTCTTTTTAAGAAAAACACCTGGACTCTGAAATATAAGGGTTAGAACTAGATGATCCTTAAGGTCCCTTCAACCCAAAAAATTCCATGATTCTATGATCTTGGCATTTTGACAGTGTAGTCTGAAAATACCTGAAACCAAGAGAAAGTATCTTAACCAGTTTTGAGGAGGAATGTTACAGATTATTGAACTGAAACAAAAGGTAATTTTTTGCATTCAGTATAATCCTGAAGGGTAGATGGTTAAAGGAAAATGGAACTTACCTGGATTTTTTATATTGGTTTAAAACAATAGTAAATAAAGGTGAGAGGTAAGACTTGGTATAAAGGAACACCAAGTATAATGTAGAATCTCAGAAACCTTTTCATGGCACTTATCCATATCCAGGAGGATATATTCAGATAAAACCTTTTGACATAATCCAGTTAATAAAATGTTTAGAGACTGTTTTTCAGCAGTTCAGCTTTAAAAACTCTGGCTACTCTGGGTATTCACTAACACAATGGTAAATAGCAGCACAGCAAGTAAGGTGGTCAATATTTACAGGAAAATATTGTGAAGACATAGAACTTAATACTTGCTGAGCCATAAATTGCACCTTCTGTGTGAAGGCATGGAGCTCATTTTCAGTTTGAGCAAATGATAATTATTGTAGAAATACCTTCTAAGAATTCTATAATACTGAGTTTGCCTGTTGATTTGAGAAGTTTTAGTTCTTAACACTTTGTGTAACAATTTCTGTTTAAATTATCTGTTTCCTTGTTCAGGTTTACTTTGATTATATGCGAAGCTGGATCCAAATGCTGCAGCAGTTACCTCAAGCATCTCATAGTTTAAAAAATCTGTTAGAGGAAGAATGGAATTTCACCAAAGAAATAACTCCTTATATAAGAGGAGGTGAAGCTCAAGCTGGAAAACTATTTTGGTAGGTTTTATTTAGTTCCTCTGCTTATGGTGTTGTTTTATACCAGAGGAGTATTCAAGTCAGCAGTTGTTTGGGGTTCCCAGATGGGACTTCTTGAGATGTCATTAAGCAGCTGTTAGTCTTTGTGAATATATGGATTATTGCAGTGACTGTACATGTAGAATGCAGTAGGTGCAGGTGGCTTCTGTGGGCCCCAAGATACTGCTTGTTTCTGTACATGGACTTGGAAACAGCTCTCTTACACTAAGAAGGAAGAAGTATAAGATGCCGTGCTACCTCAGTAAGACTCTGAAGTTGCACCATTTCTGTTGCTACAGTGATATTGCAGGAATGCTGCTGAAGTCTACAGGAATGTTTTTAGATTCTGGACTACAAGACAGTTGTGATGAATTTTGGGCCAGTGCCGATGACAGTACTGCATCAGATGAAATCAGGTATTAAACCTTTTGGCATGATAATAACAAAACACTTATAGATGTTTCTCTACCTCTGACAGATGCATAATGTATTTTATTCCTTAGAATGCAAGCTTGGTAAATGCAAGGCTCCACAGACTGTATCACTGTATTTCTGTGTGCAGTAGTAATGAATCATCATTTTGTTTTTTTGAAGCCTAGTAACCTTCTCTGTAGTTCAGGCTATGAGAGGTTTTTATGTAATGATATTTGAATTAGATTTTTATATTCTTACCAAATATGCCTACACAAGTTCAATTTATTTGTCAGCTGCTTGCAAATACTTATGCTCTTCTTACTAACATGTATGTAAACAATTATTTTCTAATGGCTGTGTAAGTGTAATATGATTTATTAAAACATTGTCATTTAATTTCTGCCAATGTTTCAGGAGGTCAGTTATAGAGACCAGCCGAGCACTGAAAGAGCTGTTCCATGAAGCTAGAGAAAGGGCCTCCAAAGCTCTTGGTTTTGCTAAAATGCTGAGGAAGGTAAGTTAACAGAGTTTCCTCTTACTTATATGCCTTAAAGAAATTTAGTCTGAAAGCATATTCCTTTGTTTTGTCATTATTTGTAGGACCTTGAAATAGCAGCAGAATTTGCACTGTCAGCCCCTGTGCGAGATCTTCTGAATGCTCTGAAAACAAAAGAGTATGTGAAGGTAAATTCACATAGGTAATAAAGTTTAGAGGCATGAAAGTGAACTGAGTATGCTAAGCAAAATGTCAAATATTGGCATGCTTTAGTGTTTTAATGGGACATCTGTATTTCAACATTTAAAGTGTTGTGTATTTAATGTTGAATTGTGGTAGTCAAATTCTGTACTTGTGCTTGTATGAGTGAGAATGCTAGTCTATGTTTTGGGAAATCGGTGCCTTAATTTCTTTTTTTTTCCAAAGATTCTCTTTGTGACTAAGGAAAAACCTTTCTGTTTAGTAATGCTTAGTGGTGAGTGCTGTGAAACAAATGCTTGCAAATCTATAAGGTAAATGGATACATGTTTGAGTAGATAATCTCAGACTATAGACCTGTGTTTTGCTTTCATAAAGCAACAGTATTATAGTCGAGGTCTGCTTTAACAAGCTTCCTAGAGAGTACTAAGGACCTGAGAAATGCAGGGACTCTGTTCTGTTTAGAGTAACTGTTGCTAGAAAACTGTTACACTGCAGAAGTAAGTTAAGCTCCTGGTGCTCTATGTTTACTGCAATGTAAAGTTTGTGGTTTTGCAAAATTCCTTAAAAATTCAGCTTCAACAGTTCAAATATATTTGGATTTGCTGTTCTTGTTTGTCCTTCCATGCATTTAATATATATTTCGCAGTTGGGAAATAATGCACTAACTTTTTCATTACAGAATTCTTGTTAGATTTATGTAAATGTTTGCTAAATACAGAAATTTGTTGAAGGGGACACAAAGAAATTCATAGGAGAGAAGTTCATAAAGGATTGTAAATACATGGATAAAACAACTGGCTCAGCAGGGCCCTGGTCTGTGAATTGTTTGAGTTGGAAAATAGCCAGGGAAATCAGTATATGTTTATTTTAAAAAAATATTGTCTCCCAATATTTAATCTTGGCTGCTTCAAGACACTATAATAGTTTTAGTAAACCTTTTAAAGATTGTATCTTTTTCTTATGTACATTTCTGGAAGAAAAAATTGTGTCTTGAGTTTAACACATCTGTTATACATGGGTTAAATGACACACATTTTGATAATGAACACTTTATATTACTGGCCCTCTAATATCATGTAGGGAGCTTAAATTTTTAACAGCCTTTTCAGGCAGATGCTCATTAGTTTTGGGAATTTAATTTAGCTTTTAGTAACAACCATCTAGTATTTTGCGTTGGCCTACAGATTATTAGTCCTTTTAGTTACAAAATATGTCTGCCTAATGGTAGAAGTGCTGAGTGCAGTGTTTTTTCTTAGCTTGATAACATCACACTCTGAAAAGAGAGAATTTAACTCCACTGTGAGTTAACCTCATATCAAGTCAAGATACTGGCTATTTTACAGACTGCTTCTGATGTCTAACTTGGTTGAAGTATTGCTACCAGTGTGACAGATATAATTGGAAGTAGTTTTTAAGTAGTAGCAGTATTATTTTATTAAAAGAGAGTGCTCTAACTGGACTTATTTTGGCTTTTATGAAAGTAGAAGAATAATTGATACTTTCTTAGACAGATTTTTGTTTACTCATTGTCTTTTGTAGTCATTGAGAAATGTATGAATTCTGAAGGAATTTTTCTTTTAATACTCCACTCTTTGTTGACTAATTTACTTTTTAAAATATGTGTATATATATTATATATTCATATGCATACATATATAGTATCTATGTGAAACTGGACTTCTTTTGTAACAAAATTCCTTTAGAAGAATATGTAGAAGGATTAACTTGAAGTACACAGAAAGAAGTCACTGAAAATGGTGATCTAGTGGATTTCAAAAGAAATAATTTATAATGCATTTTGACTTTCAATGAAAAAATAGCTGAAGGTATCGTTTTAGTACGTATATTGTACAGCCTTTTAGGATGGAGATTCTTCCTGTTGCTTAAATGACACTACCTAGTTTATCTTTTTTATTTGTCATACTGACAATGAGATTCAGTCATTCAGCATATTTTTTTTCTGCAGGTACAAATTCCCGGACTCGAGAGTTTACAAGTATTTGTACCAGGCAGTATTGCGGGGGAAAAGGCTGTGATTCTGCAGCTCCTCAATGCGGCTGCTGGGAAGGATTGCTCCAAGGATTCAGATGAGCTTACATATGAGGCCTACTTGCTAATGACCAAACACAGTGACAAAGACCATGAATTAGATGACAGCTGGAGTGCGTGGGAGGGTCAGCCAGTCAAAGTAGTGCCACAGGTAGAAACTGTTGATACGCTGCGCACCATGCAGGTGGGTGTGGTCTTATTCCCCCACTGTTTATTACCTCTACACTTCTATGAGTGCTTATTCTATCAGATTAACTGGAGTGATTCAAGTGAAGTTGTGTCCTTTTATAGGTAATAAAAAGTTAAATTCAGGAATAAGTTTGATTCTTCGTTGTGTTAAATGCAAATATTAAATGGCTTGTAGCATTTCCTGGCAGGATCAATCTCTACAAATGTGCCTTTTTCAGAGTTGTATAATAGTATAAAAAAAAAAGAGACACTTTTAAAATCTAATTGGGTGTTCGGAAGTGCGGGTAAGACTTGAAAACGGAATATTTCATTAAGAAATCATCAGTCTCCAAGAACATGTGATGGTTCTGTGCTTTCCACACACTGAGGCATGAAACCAGTTACTCTTATCTTGGATGAATTGTGACATTTAATGTTAAATTTCTCTGGAAGTTACTGGATGTTCAACAGTTCTGCCGGAAGAAATGTTTCCAGTCATACTTTCCTTCTTCCCAAGCCAACAGGGTTTCCCTGCCAGCAGTTCTGCTGTACTCTGACAGCTGAGCCAGCTCCGTGCCCCTTGTGTTCTCATATCTTTAATGTTAAGCTATGTGAATTTTCCTTTTGGTATGTCATGCAGTTCCTTGGATCCCTACCGTAAATGGGCTGTACTGTCCATGAAGAGAGTGACTTTCCACATCACTGTGCCTGACCTTTGGCATTCAGAGGGTTCTAGCAATTACAGGCAGTTGAAAAAGTCACTCCTCTACATACTGCTGCTTTTAATGTGCAAACATGTTTTTTCTTGTTTGCCTGTCGTTCCAATTAACCAATAACAAAACAGCCTTTGATTAAGTGCTTAGAAGTTCTTCGGACTTCTATCAAAGTTAGTATTTCATTCAGAAAATGAAAACAGCAATAGACGAAAACTGGTTTGCAAATGGTTTCTTCCATATGTAAGTGTACATAAAACACTATGTGTGTGTGTTTATATGTCTATAACATTTGCTAGGTTTTTCTTTAGTCCAGGATTGAAAGATTAGGAAATAAAAAGTCCTTCAGAATGATTCTGTCTTAAAAAAAATGCATTTTGATTGCAAACAAGGGAAAACGTAAGGTGTCAGTTAAATACTCATCAAATGTAAGAATCTCATCAACACTTAAGGAATTTTGAGCATGAAATTGTTCTTTGGGGAAGAGATATTGAAAATCAGGATGAAGTAGGTCTTGTTTTGTGAGTAACTTGTTGCAGATGCATTGTCTGTAGTTTGAAATCAGCAGAGCTTAGTATGGCAGCACCATCTGTTACTGTATGCTTTTATAGACTGGTGCAATATCAGAGCTCTGGTTTCCAAAACATACCATATATTGATAATTTTCAAATTTTGAGCAAATACTGTGTATTAAATCTCTGTCTTTCCCTTTTCAATAGTGGGCTTTTGTCCTGAAGTATGCTGTGTTTCTTGGATAAAACCTCTTTGTTTATGTGATGGTTGTTATTTCCATCTGTTTTGAGAAAATATAATTATTTTTGCTTAGCTGTTGCTTTTTTTTTTGTATAGATAATCTGAAGATAATTTAATGCAGTGTTTCCCATATTTTCCAGAAGTGAATAGGGCCATATTCCCCATGACAGCTTTCTGTGGCATTTACCCTAAAGGAACTCTGCCACTAGATGAGAGTTTTAGTTGCCAGCATCAAGCTTTTCTGTGTGAATTTAGATTTTAATGAATAGTGATTAGAGGTCTTTCATATATTAGAATTTAAAAAATAACTGATTTGAAACTGGTGATATTGGATATATTTTTACAGAGAGGATTTTCTTTACAAGAAGTAGTGGTGTCTTGTATTCTAGGTTGATAACCTCCTCCTTGTAGTCATTCAGTCTGCCCACCTTGTGAGTCAGAGAAAAGCTTTCCAGCAGTCTATTGAAGGGCTCATATCTCTGCACCAGGAACAGACATCCAGCCAACCAATCATTGCCAAAGCTCTACAGCAGCTAAAGGTAAGCAGGTTTGGAGATTATTTATCAAAACTGGTGGCGCTTTGCTCACTGGTAAGTAAAAAATTGAAGAAGATTTGATTGCAAAGCTCATGGCATATTCTGCAATTGTATGTTATGTGGTAGTCCTCTATGGACTTTACTTTCAGTACAATGTCCACTCTGTTGTTGCAAATGACTTGAGTCTGTTTTTAAGCTATATTGGTGTAATAATTTCTGCATTGGGTAATTGGGAAGTAAGTCCATAATGCAGATGAAATACCATAGCAACAGAGTGACTATCTCTTTGGGTGGCAGCAATATTGAATTGGAAGAAAGTGCATGATTTTCTAAAACCAAGTTCTGTCAAAATAAGTGTTCTGCAACAAGCAACTTTTCTTCCTGTATTTGAAAATGCAAAAGTCTCTCTGTTTTCTCCTGGATTTGGTGTGGGTTTTTAAATCTTTCTTTGCTTCTTTTGTGCGTGTGGTGTGGGATTTTTTTGTTTGTTTGTTTTGCTTTTGTTTGGTGAGTGTTTTCTTTGATGGGTTTGGTTTGTTTTTGTGTTTGTTTGTGAGGCTTTAAGTGACAGTATCAAGTCCCTGCATTCAATAGAGGCTGTGTCCAGATACCAAGGCGAAAATAGAACCAAAGGCTTGGTCACACTATAGATAGTAGAACTCATTTTCTCCTTTCTTGTCTGTCTGGTTTTGGTTGGATGTTTTTGTTTGTTTTGTGGTTTTTTTGTTAGTTCCCCGCTCACCCATTTGCTGTCTTTGTTTTTGAAGTTAATCACATGCAAGCGAACTTTATTATAATACTTGAGTTAATTACAGGACTTGCTTCATGCAACTGCTGGAAAATGTTTGTTTTTTCAAGACTGAATGAATTTTTGTGGCATTATAGTACCTTTTCATTTAAAATAATAAAATTGTTAGATTCATGTTTGCCTTGTATTCTACAATTGACAAGACTAAGTAATATTTTGCTACCCCCCCATCTCTTTTTCTTGTTTCTCAGAATGATGCATTACAGCTATGCAATAAGATAAGCAGTGCCATTGATAGAGTTGATCACATGTTCACATCTGAGTTTGATGCTGAAGTTGATGAATCTGAATCTGCCACTTTGCAGCAATACTACCGGGAAGCCATGATTCAGGGTTATAATTTTGGGTTTGAGGTAAGGAAACAAAAACCAATTGAAATTTCTGGTTTTGCATTGGTGCAAATAAGGTAACTAATAACTGTGGAAATACAAAGAACTTATGGAGCTATTGAATTATTTAGGTTGGAAGAGACCTTTAGCATAATCAATTCCAACTGTTAACTCTGTTAACTGTTAAACACCAGGTCCACCACTGAACATGTGTACATCTACACGTCTTTGAAGTAACTCCAGGCATGGAGACTCAACAGCTTCCTGTGGCCCGTTCTAATGCCTGACCACTCTACCAGTGAAGAAAGTGTTCCTAATATCCAATCTAAACCTCCCCTGGCTCAATTTAAGACTGTTTTCTCTTGTCCTAACACTTTTTACTTGGGAGAAGAGACTGACACCCACCTCACTATAACCTCCTTTCAGATAGTTGTAGAAAACAATAAGGGTGCACCTGAGCCTCCTTTTCTCAATGCTAAACAACCCCAGCTCCCTGAGCTACTCCTCACAAGACTTGATCTCCAGCTTTGTTGAGCTTCCCTGAACTTGCTCCAACACCTCAATGTCTTTCTTGTAGTGAGGGGCCCAACACAGTATTTGAGGTGCAATGTCAGCAGTGCCCAGTACCATTACTGCCCCAGTCCTGCTGGCTACACTATTGCTGAGAGAAGCCAGGATGCCACTGGCCTTCTTGGCTCCCTGGGCACACACTAGATCATGTCCAGCCAGTTGTCAGCCAGCACCCTCAAGTCTTTTTACCCCAGGCAACTTTCCAGTCACTCTTCCCCCAGTTTGTAGTGCTACATGGGATAGTTGTGACCCAAGTGCAGGACCTGGCATTTGGCCATGTTGAACCTCGCACCACTGGCTTTGGTCCAGCAATCTAGCCTGTCCAGATCCCTCTGCAGGGCCTTCTTGCCCTCCAGCAGATCAACACTCCCACTCAAGTTGGTGTTGCCTGTGAATTGACTGAGGGTGCCCTTGATCCCCTGGTCCAGATAATTTATAAAGACATAAAACAGAACTGGCCCCAAAACGGAGTCCTGGGGAACCCCAAAAGTGACCGGCTGCCAACAGGATGTAGCACTACTCCTTAGGCTTGGCCATCCTGCCAGTTTTTTACACAGCGAACAGTGAGCCTCTGTCCAGACCATGAGCAGCCAGCTTCTGCAGAAGAATACTGTGGGAAACAATGTCAAAAGCTTTAATAAAATATAGGTAGATGACATCCACAACCTTTCCCTGATCCACTAAGTGGCTCATCTTCTCACATAATAAGGTCAGGTCAGTCAAGTAGGACCTGCTTTTCACAAACCCATGCTGGCTGGGCCTAATCTCCTGGTTGTCCTGTAGATCCATAACCTTCAGACTGACAGGTCTGTTGTTTTCTGAATCCTCCTTGCAGTCCTTCATGAAGATGGGCCTCACATTTGGTAATTTCTAGTGAACTGTGACTTCTCAGTTTTAGCAGAACGTCATAAAAAAATGCGTTGCCTCAGAAATTTTACTTGTGAATAATTGAAAAGCAACAGATGAATCTGATAAATCTGTTAAATTAGCAATGCCTGGAAATTTAAGAAGCTTTTAAGCTTGATTTCAGGTATGGTCTTGTAAGCTCTGCTGCTTGGCAGCATTTTGGATGATATCGGAATCATTAAGGTTGGAAAAGACCTCCGAGATCAAGTCCAACCTTCAACTGAGTGCCACCATGCTCGCTAAACCATATCACAAAGGGCCATGTTTACTCATTTTTATAAGACTTCCAAGGATTCTCACTCCACCACCGTGTGGTTTAACTTACCTTCTCACCATTTTTCAGTCTAGAATAGCATAATACTGTAACATGAGACATTCCTTCAGAGTTTGTGGTGGTTCTTTGATGCAGTGCAAGCTTTTGAGTGCTTGCCTTAGAGTACAGGTATTCAAAATGTTAACTGTTTTGCTATTTGATTCCTCTGGGCTTTGTAAAATTTTTTAAAGATTGTGTCATACCCTAATGTACTTCTAGGATAGTCTTATAAGAAATAGCTGGCATTTGTTTGATTTTTAAATGCACATAGATAACTTTTTTATCCCTTAATGTTACTGCAATATAACTAAAAATAAACACTACTTTGCAGTTCAATCTCTGGTTACAAAACCCAAGTGTTTATGTAGGATATTTCTTCAATGATGTGTACAGTGTTAAACATCAGCATGTGCCTGATGCACACAGAAGAATGCAGTGTGGCTCAGTACTGCCTCTCACTGTATCATATTTTGTATCATACTTTTCTTGATTAATTTTTTGTCGATAAGTAGGCAACTGCTTGCATAAAATAATTTTGTCTAATAATAGAATGTGACTGTTACCATACTGTAGAGTTTTGTTAGCTTGCAAGTACTCCAGTGGGTATTGTTCTTATTAATATGTGAAAAGTAATCTTTAGTTTCTTACAGTACCATAAAGAAGTTGTTCGTCTGATGTCTGGAGAATTCAGGCAGAAAATTGGAGACAAATATATCAACTTTGCCAGAAAATGGATGAATTATGTGCTAACAAAATGTGAGAGTGGCCGAGGCACTCGACCCAGGTAACAGCCAACTTGTTACTGCCATGGTAGTTTTTGGTAGAGCTGAAGGGTTGGGCTCAAAAAATTGGAGTAAATGAAGTGACGTCTGGATGGCGGCCAGTCACTAGGGTGTTCCTCGGGGCTCAATTTTAGAGCCAGTTTTTTTCAATGTTTTTATCAGTGACCTGGATACAGGAGTTGTGTACATACTAAATAAGTTTGCCATACTAAATTAGGAGAAGAAGAAGTAATTCCCTCAAGGGCACAGAGATTGTACAGAGAGAACTTGATAGATTATGAGGGCTGGACAATAACCAACCTTATAAAATTTAACAAGGGCAAGTGCCAGATTTTGCACCTGGGGTGCTGTAACTCTGGGTATCCATATAGATCAGAGGCCAAGAGATTGGCGTGCAGCCATTCAGAAAGGGACCTCGGGGTTCTTGTTGATTGTAAGCTTTGAGTCAGCTGTGTGCCCAGGTGGTGAAAGAGGCCAACTATATCCCCGGGTGCCTTAGGCACAATAGATCTGATCATCTGGAAGGAGTGATTGTACCACCGTGTTTAGCATTGGTGCAGCCTCACCTCGACTACTCTGTGCACTTTTGGGCTCCATAATCTGAGAAGGACATAAAAATATTGCAGCACGAAGGGCAGTGAAGGTGGTGAAAGGACTAAAGGACAGGATGTAATGAGGAGTAGTTAAGGACGCTAGGTTTGCTCAGCTAAGGGAGGGGGAAAATAAGTTGCTATCTGCAACTTCTTTATGTCTTCTCTCTGGTGTCTGTACAAGAGAAAATGGCTTTAAAATGACTTAAAACCTGCATTTGGGGAATTTTGGATTGGATATTAGGAAAAGGTTCTTCACTGAGAGGTGGTCAAGCACTGGAAAAATCTCCCCAGAAAAATGGTCATGGCCCCATGCCTGCTGGTGTTCAAGAACCATTTGGTCTGTGCTCTTAACTTCTTTATTGCCCTTTGTGGAGTCAGAAGTTCAATTCTGATGATCTGTGTGTGCCTCTTCCAATTCAGGATATCCTGTGATTCTATTTGTATTTTGTAGGTTGCAGCTGCTAGTTCAAGTAGGTCAAAGAGGGAGGCAGTGGGGGACAGCAGGTGGCTGAAGACACAGCTCACTCCAGCCAAGTTACTTACTTTACTTTGCCATTCTAGGCTATGAAACCACTGATGCCCAGTCATTACTAATCAGATAGTCATGAAATCTTTAGTATCCTTTCAGTCTTGTTTCAGAAAGGAGACTTCAGGCAGGGATCATAGTGGTTTGGCTTGTTGCTCTGAAACAAATGACGGTTGAGTTGATGATACTGTTTGGAAGATAGCATGTATATGGGTGTAGATACATAGCATAGCCTGCTCACCTTATTTGACAGTGTACTTGCTAAAATCAGTCTTTGTCCAAATATAACTGGATAAAAGGTAACATTTTTATGTTTTATATATTAGTCTGTTTTTTTTTAATGAGGATTTTATCCTATTTTACAGAGGAAAAATAATTAGCTGTTATTTACTGTTCTTGGATGTAGTTGAAACTCTAAATGATGGCTTTAGCCAAAGACCGTTTCATTTTCTATCTTTTTCTTTTACATAGATGGGCAACTCAAGGTTTTGATTTTCTTCAAGCCATTGAGCCAGCATTTATTTCAGCTCTCCCAGAAGATGACTTCTTGGTATGGATAAGTTTTTCTGCTGGTGTTTATTTATAAATGCTTGTGAAGCTATCAGTATATGTTTTGCAGGGATACTTTTTATAAAACAACATCTGAACACAGATGCAGTTCTGTAACAATTGCTGTTGTATATCACTGTTGATGCTGCTATCTCTTCTGTTTGTTAGATTCTGAAAAGAGTAGATTTGTGACCACTGGCAGTGATGACAAGTTGCTCGTACTGTCTTGGGAGGCCACCTCCCTTTGTGTCTTGGAAAGTTGATAGCAGCTTTCTACAGAGATTTATAGTTGTGATAAATCAATTTCTAAGCTTCTGAGGCTTAACTAACACCCAGAGTTCATCTGTGGATATGAATACAAAATCCCTGTCATTTACAGATTTTTTATTTTCAAGTAGTTCCAACATGAAACAGATTTTAAAGCATCTTTCTTTTGTTTTTATTATTAAAAAAACCAGTAGACTAAAGCTGGCTTTTTTGCCTGCTCTGCTTTCATCCTTTTTTCTGTTCTGAGAATTTATTTCTCTCATCTTGGTACAATACTACAGAGAAGTGAAAGCACAGTTGCCACAAAATAGCAGAATGTGAGTGTCAGCACCTCTTGATTTTTACTTGTTTCAAGATGTGTTATGAAATGCCAACCACATTAATCTTGCATAATCCAAAAAATACATTATTTAGTCTTTTTTTTTGCATGTATTTTTATCAGGAGCTCTCTAGTAAATTATGTGTTAGTCCTGCATTTGTGTTGCTGGGAAAGGGTTGTCTGCCTTCATGACAGAGTTAAGCTGATATTTGGAATACGTTGATACTTTAGCTTTAGGAAGTAGCCCCTCAAATTCTTCTGCTTTGACACAGTTTCTGAAACAGACTTTGAACAAGTAAGGGGGAAAGAAAATGGGGGAGCCCAAAACCTTAACTGCATTTTTGAACTTTTTTGTTTCTTAAACTGGATTTCAGTTTTGGAGATCATCGCTTGAAATCACTTTGATTAATCTGTATAGCACATGTTACAGTATTTTACCTAGAAATGGCAATGTCAATCCTGATCTCTCAGATACTACATCATGCCATGGAAGAATGATGGTCTATATTTAGAGCTCTTCATTTCAAGATGAAATTCTAGCTCAGTCTGCAGTGCTAAAATATGCCAGTCTGAAGCTCAGCGCTTCTTTAGTTTTATAATTCTGTTTTTTCTTAGTCCTTGAAGTTCCTGGTCTTCACTAAGTTTTTGAATTTTTGGAAGAAATTTTGGCTACACTGAGTGACTGGCATATAGAAGTGACCTTCATAGCAGCTTTACCAAAAGACATAATTTTACGACTTTGTGAAGATGCATTATATTCCTGGTGTTCTGACAAGTAAATTGAACCAGAGGAAGATTTAACCACTTGTCCAGGATTACATGCCTATTAAATAGTACACCTAATAATTTGGCTCAGATTGTCTGAGGCCCAGTTCAGTGATTTTAACTTATAAAACCCCTTCCATGAAAGTTTTGATAGCTTCATGGGTAGATAGAGAAAGTGCATTTCTTTTAATATGCAGGGCTTAATATTTTTTGTTTTTACAGAACTTCGTCTTGAGATTCAGGCCATCATATTCTCACTCAATTTTTTTAGGTTTCTTCTTGGGATGTGGAGGGGGAGAGCAGAGAAGGTTGTTACAGCTTTTCCAGGAAATGTGATTTTAATTATATTAACAATTAATGTTAAGTTCCAATACCTTTATATTTTGAAATGTTCTTTATGATATGCCACTGTTCAGTTCTGACAGTTATGTAATTTTGATAAGGACAAAAGGCAAGACAAAGCTAAGACTTCTAGCTTTAAAAAAATCAGTTTAGTCAAAATGCTAATACGGATCCAGAAGTTTAATATAATAGGTAGGATATAGGGGTGCTTATCTGACAGATTACACACTTGAACACAGTAATTTTGTTACTGTGAGCTTTGTCATATGACCATCAACCTTCTTGTAACAAAACATCACAACTTTTTATGTTTGTCTTTCCTAGAGTTTACAAGCTCTGATGAATGAGTGCATTGGCCATGTTATTGGAAAACCTCACAGTCCTGTTACAGGTTTGTACCTTGGTAAGGCAGAAATTACTGGCAGTTGTGCTGGAGCTTTGCTGCTGCTGTTACAGAATTGTGATTGTAAAGCGCTTTTAAAATGTGAGAAATACCAATAAAAGTATTTTCAATCTGTTTGTGATTGTTGATGTTAAACCATTATTCCCTGATAAAGAGTAAATATGTGGTAGTTTTACCCAAGAAATTTCTAAGCTTTACAGATTCTTTCCTCTCATTTTATCCTTCCTGTGAAGTCCTGCAAATCTTATAGGAAAGGGCTGTGTTGTTTAAAGATTGGGTAAAGAAGTGATTTTAACTTTAAGAAGGCTGTTACAGCTCCCTCTCCCAAACTTTCTTTTTGGTGCTGCAGTTATTTACACTTTGGCACTGCAGATGTTTTTGCTTCTAATGGACTTTGTATTATCAAGTGCACATGAGTTACACATGGGAGCTGTGCAAAATAGTTCTCTGCTATAAAATATGGCATAATGTAAAATTCATTTTTATAGATATAAACATTGATATCATTAGAGTGAAATCAACATATTTGATGATGCATCTTGAGAAAAGAATGTTTTGCCTGTTCTGTGTGCCTTTTACTCATTTCTTTCTCAGCACTGTTTCTGTCTTTCTCCTCTCAACTCCATTGACTCGTTTACTTTTCAAAATACTTTGTCATCTCTTTTATCTTTCTCCTGATGCCCACGTCTTGGGCAGGCTTGATGATAGAAGACATAGAGGGGAGGGTAACCTGCCACCAGCAGAAGAGGTTTTCCAGTTTTTCGGGAAAGCTTGTTTTGATATAATTTTGATGAGAAGGTCTTATAGCTGACAAACCTTTTGCAGTGAAAGTCAGTCAAAGAAGCATAGTCTAAAATCAAATTTAGCCAAGTTCTGTACAGTGATGTTAAACCTGTACATTCACTTTCAGTACTGCTATTGAGAGGGAGGCCTGTCTTAGGTGGATCACCGGCATGATGATGCCAAATTATTGAAACTCTTATAAATGCTATTGCAGGCACTGCAGATCACACAAACTAAATTGCTTGACAGCTTTTGTCTCAGAGGCATGGGGAGGAGGTGACACAGATAAGTGGTGCAGACTTCAACAGCAGTCTGAAACTTTAATACATGTAAAATTTAACATAAACTGTATCCTGGCTGCAGATACTCATTCCTATCTCCTGATCAGAAGAAAAATAAGACTTCCTAGTTACATTTGCATACCACTTTAAAGGACTTAAACCCACTGTGGTCTTTACTCCTTTTCCCGAAGCTGAGAATCCAGTTGTGTTCATGCTGCTGCCTCTAGACACATAGCTGTGTGTCTCCTGGTGTTTTATCCTGTCTTTTTGCTTTATGAAACAGCTGATATCTACCTGTGTGGGGTAGGAGCTGCATTCTGGGTCTCCTGCTAGTGTATTTGCCAATTACAGCAGGACAACCAACATCAGGCCCTGCCATCTTTTGCTTGCCCTAGTAGTGCAAACAAGGCAGAAACTTAGCTCCGTGAGGGGAACCTGGCAGAAAGTACTGACTCATGGTTTGGTGGGCAGCCAGCTGTCTTGAGATGTGACTGCCACAGTATATTTCTTAGTATTTAAGGAGGAGTTGGGGGCAGATGGTGCAAACTGCTCTTGGAAGCACTGAATTAGTTAGGCGTAAAGATAGTGACTACCCATTTAGGTTTTGTCCTGTCCATTTGTACCGCTTCCTTGGGGCAGACGGTCATGGGTGGCATTAGTTTGGGTAAAACTGTCATATGTGGGTTTTTTCCACAGCTTAATTTGCTTTCTATTGCTGTCTGAGAAAGCTTAATTCTTATGGAAAGGAACATAATATTGCTCTTTGGTTTGCTAATTATTATTTGGTTAATATTTATTTTGCAATAAGATTAATTTGTGAAGTAGGAATAATGAAGTTTTTATGAAGTATGTACACATTTTCTAATAGCTAGTTTTTGACTATCTGGGGAATTTTCATTATTTTATGCATGAGTTAAGTAATACAAAAATATGAAAAGTATTAATACATACAATTTATTTATTTAAAGTTGGAATAATATGTATTTTTATTAAAGGATAAGAAAATATGTGCCAGTTCACACTTAATTCTGTAAATAGGAATTTGTTTTAATTTTGTGTCTTGATATGACCCTTAAGAGAGTTTTTCTGACATCTGAGTAAATGTGATCTGTTTTTATGTTTGCAGCTGTTCATCGAAACAGTCCCCGTCCTGTAAAAGTGCCTCGGTGCCATAGTGATCCACCAAATCCTCATCTCATCATCCCTACGCCGGAAGGCTTCAGGTACTGAGCATTAGTACAGCATTTTAAACTGTTTTATTCTGTCTTGGCTATGCTGAATGTCAGCAACTGGAACACCTTTTCTTTCCCTTTGAGGGCAAAGCAGAGAGAAAAAATTAGCATGTAAGTGATGCAGAATTTAATGATGTGTTTTTAAGGACAATACAAGTTTCCTTTACTTGCTGCTTGGCCACCCCCCTTTCTGTTAGTGCATGGGTTCTCACTTGGAAGTCATTCTCATCCCCTTTACCTTTCCTGAAACCAGTGTTTCAATGTAAAAAGCTTTAATTCAGTGAAAACTGCTCATTAACAAGACTTTGTTTCCTTCCACACTTTGAACGCCTGCCTAAGTTCCTGTGGCAGTGCTTTCTGGAATTTACATGCGCAGAACTTAGAAAAGTAGCATTCTGAGATGTGGTGGCATTTCTGCATCATTACCAACCTGCTGTGAATAAGCTTAAAACTGTGGATCTTTTCTCCTGCCTTTGGAAGAGTTAACATGAGAATATTGCAAAAATAGTTAAAAAAATTTCGAAATAAACATCGCCATGCGTAATTTTACACAGAGGGCCATATTTTCCAAGAATGTGACGACAGTGAGAAACTGTACAGTTGACTTTTCTTTCAGAAGCCACTTAGCTTTGGCAGCAACAAGTAGTATTCTAAAGATTTGAAGATTTTTATTTTGAGGATTATTATTACTGTATACATTGGCAGCCACAAAGCTTCTGAGACCCAGAGTTACTCCACATAAAAATCTTTATGTAATTGAAAAACTTCTGAAATCAGGCATCATTATACACACTTCAATATTTTGTTTCTAAAACAAACTTTGAGCTCCATACATTTTTTTTTTTAACTGTTTCCTGATGTTTTTCTTCTTGCCACAGCACGCGGAGCGTCCCTTGCGATGCGCGGAGCCATGGCAGTGTTGCTGTGAGTCGCCCCGCTCCCGTCGGGAGCGACTCAGCCCAGCCCAAACCTCTCAGCAGTGCAAATGAGACCAGGTAGCTGCGCTCCGTGACGTAGCAGACTCATCCTCCCTACATCACCCACATAACTGTTCCCACATACATCCTAATAGATCGTTTGCACCGCGCTCTTCCCTCCCATCGTGTCTTCCACTGGCTCCTTCATTCATGTTCGACTTGAGCAAAATCATGTGTCTTAGAAATCGATGATGAGACCGCTTTCAGATTAAAAAAGTCTGAACATGTGGTAGTTAAAGCACGCAGTTCTGACATAGATTACAGATTTGCTCAGTAAAATGTCCATGCAATGAACATATGCCAGTCAGCTCATTGGTATAACTTCAGTAAATAGTACTGATAACTAACACTTAGAATCATAGAATCACTTTCACTAGGATAACTGCAAGATACAACCAAGGGCAAGGATTTTCATTTTTTTTCATGTTAGCTAACAGTTTTTGGTATTGTTATTGTCTCTCATAAGTATTTTGAAATACTGTATAGTAGCAAATGCAAAATTAAACACATGAGGATTTTTTAAAATAATTTCTCCTACACCTGTTCTTAGGGTGGTGCAGAATAAACTTAATATGAAAGAAACTATTCTTGTATCAGGATATGTAACAGAAACTGATTCTGTATCATCACAAGTGATTCTTTTTTTGACAGACCTATGTTAGTATCTTTCTTGTTTTTTGATGATTGATTTGGCTGTAGTAATTTCAGGCTGTTGGTATTTCTTCTTCTCATATTACATGTCAGACCACCGACATATCTCCCAACTTGATTTTACCTTTTTTATTCCCCTGCACCCTTGACTGTGAAAAGCCTGCTCTTAACACAGTGGTGTTATCTTAGAGTTTTTTGGATTTTTATTTCTACTACAGAGTATTGAAAGTTTTTGGGATAGAAATTCATATGAATATGTATACACATATCTGACTGCATCACAAAGCTGGTAGAGAAAAAAAGAGGTGGTGAAGGAACAATAGATTGGTGGTGACCAAAGCAAACTTGGATATAACTTGATTATGAATTGGTTTGTAATAAATAATTTTTGGTTGTGAGCCAGCAGACCATCATAGTTTGATTTGTTATCAGCTGCATGGCACAAGCATGCATTAAGTTGTTAAGAGGGAAGTAACTTGCCACTTTTTATATGCAATCTTTTCTGCAAGTTTTTTATTTTTATTGCAAGATGTGACTTGCATCTTTTACGGTAGCCTCCAGATGTATAGCTTATGAATCTAGGCCTTTTTTTTGGTTGAAAATACATCTTGAAATTTTTGTCATTCAAACATAGACATTTTTTATCCTTTATGCTTCTGTTTTAAGCCCCCTCATGAAAAAGACAGGTAGGCAGTAGTCTGCAGCATTGGAATAGCCCTTTCAAGTAAGTAACATGCTAGAAAATTTTCACTAAGAGGTTCTGGCAGCTTTAGAAGCTGACAGTGGGATGGATAATTAATGTTTTTCAAAGACTTGTATTTTTCTTAGAGTTCTCAGTGTTTTTTCTGAAACCATTTTTCTGATGGTTGTTCATAAAATACCCCATGATCTTGTTTTTTTTAATGCACTGTCTGGATTTTAAAGTAGCATTTAATACTCTGTATGAGCTAGGAATCATTTGAAGAAAAATTTTATTAAAGCAGAGACAGAGTTCTGAAGGCTGCTGGGTTTTTTTTAGGGGTTCTGTTTATTGAGGAAGGCAAAATACTACAATGTAATATATTTCTACAATTTTTTTGTTTTAGTATAGTTAAAAGAAAGTTGCAAACTTCAATGCATTGCAGTCTTAATTATGAATTTCATTTATTTGTACTCCAAAAGAGAAATGGAATCTTTTGGATCAACAAAATGTTTTGTGGTTTGGCAAAGGGTGGAGTCCAGTGCCGGAATAGCACAAAGATAGAAACTTTGTATGCTTTCCAGAAACTCTTTAGACATTTAAGACATGATTATAAGGATTAAATATCTATGAAAAGTTGAATGTAGGAACTTGCTAAATCAATTGTACTAGGCAGTGCATAGTGCACTAATGCCACCATAGTTCTAGTGAAGTTTTTTTAACAACAATCGAAAAAAAACCCAATATAATATAACTAGAAATGAAAATCCAAAGCACAAATACCTGGTTGTTTACATTGAGCTTTCTGGTATTTATACATTTGCGCTAGGTTTATGTTTATAATCTTTATAGATGGTCAATTTTTGAGCTAGCTGTGGTTATTATTCATAATTTTGTTATTTATCCAGGGCTGGAGCCAAAAATTATCAAAAATTCTTCTCTTTTGCTATAATTTTTGCCTAATAATATGCATACAGACTTTCTGCATCAGTAAAAGGTGTGGGTGCCTGAGATGGGACTGAAGTAGGGTTTAGGCACCTGCATTCAAAGCTGTGGT
This sequence comes from Ploceus nigricollis, assembly GCA_013399945.1. Lineage (NCBI taxonomy): Eukaryota > Metazoa > Chordata > Aves > Passeriformes > Ploceidae > Ploceus > Ploceus nigricollis. The sequence continues at coordinate 242,341 of VXBC01008338.1, forward strand.
GCTTAGGCCTGTTCAGCTGCTGCCTCATTTTAGATATGATGTAGCTTTGCGTGTTTTTAAGCATTTCGTGCATCAGGAATTGTTGCTGTGTATATGCTGAGAACCACCTTTGCCTTCTTGCTCCTTAAAACCTTAACTTCCTGAAGAATAATGAGGATTTTCACTAGTTCAGTTTCAGTTCCTGCTCAAACTTATAAAATCTGGTTGGGCGGTAGTAGGAAGTGCAAAGCAAACATTGTATGGAGAATATTTGCATGGGAATAGGTTATCTGTGGTTTTGGTTTCTGTTCTCAAGGTTGTAGTGGTGTTTTTCTGTTATTTTGTGATTTTTTTAAACTATTTTTAGGTAATACTCAGATACAATTTGGAAACAACTATAGGACTGGTAGTTCTCTCATAGGTGTGTGTGGACCTTGTGATGCAAAGTATCTTTCATATTTTTGTAGTTGTTAGCTTTCAGTGAAGGATTTAACAATGTTGCCCACTTTTCAGTAACATTTAGCTCATACCTCAAACATACTATGTTTAAGGAGACATCAGTCACAATTCTTCCCCATCAAACTTTAAAAATTGAAGGGGAACCTTTTCCAAAAGGGTAGAAAGACTTCCACAAGGAATTTATGGCTCTAAAATGAGTGGACTAATTGCTGTCTGGGGCTGGAGGAAGATGGCTGAAGACCTAAGAATTTAAGTCTTGTTTCTCTTAATATTGTTCTCCTTTCTGTTCAGCCTTCCTGTTCATCTGGCTCCTACTCTGAGGCATCTGATTCCACTCTGTGCTGTCCGGAAGAACTGGGGCCTCTAAGCAGTCAGGCTGCTGTCCTTTAACAGTGTCCTTCCTGTCAACCAGCTTATGTTTCTTTCCATTGGTTCTGACTTAGTGACTATGGACTGTGACTGTATTTGCAGTGCACTAGGCACATATGAATTCAGTTACTACATTTCATCTGATGATGTGGCTCACATTATCACCCAGCTGAATCATTTCTGATTGTATATCCAACCCTGGCACAAGCTGCATCCTGCAGCAGCTGTCTTAGTAGTAGGTTACAAGTCATGGAAATGGATTCTGTTGCTACAAGCAAGAAACAGTTTGAAGTAGTTTATGCTTTGGAAGCTTAGGGCTTTTTCATAGAGCAGCACAACTAAAATAATCTAAAAAGTCTTCATTTGAGGGAAAAAGAGCATAGAAAGGGTTTTCTGTTTACCTTTCGGCATCAGTTTTTCTTTCATGTTGCTTTCATGGTTCATATCCTAGGCTTCAGAGGTTCTGTCTCTTAAAAACTGCAGTTGAATTAGCATTGCACTAAATAAACACTAATGACAAGTTAATTAGTATGATGGCTCTTTTTAACAGGGGTTCCAGTGTCCCTGAAAATGATCGACTTGCTTCAATAGCAGCTGAGTTGCAGTTCAGATCCCTTAGTCGTCACTCCAGTCCCACTGAAGAGCGAGAAGGTGATTGTCACAGTAACAAATTGTGACCTGGATGTGCAGATGCTTTATGTCATTAACATATTTCTCTCTGTTCCCAGCTCTTACCCTTTTCAAAAATTTTTTCGCCCCATAGCATTCAGAAATCTTAGATTTTTAACTTGTGGGCTTATATGGTCAGAGGAAATTCTTTTGTTCTCAGATATATTCATTATTCTCTTGCTATTCATATTGTTTCTGAATTGTATCTGCAGGGATTCTGTGGTGCTTTACTGAGTTCCAATGTTCAAAATGAAAATAGTAATATGATTTCTGAATTATATACCCCATTTGATAGTAAATTTCGAAACACTGTTAATGAGGTATGAGCTGGATTCATCAGGAGAGTGAAGTGTTTTCTGTCCAGTTCTTTATCCCTGCAGTATTCATATTACAAATACTTGCTGCTGTTTGAATCCTAGAAGAAGGGACAGGGTGTGTGACTTGATGCCCTGATCAGGACTTCTCTGTCAGGTTTCCCCAGCCCCTGTATATGTGGTATTTATTGCAACAAATACAGTGAAAGATTGATTGTGCCAATTAAAAGGAAGTACAAAATCTGAAGCAAAATAGAGTTGATATTGTGGACGTCCACACTGGATTTCATAGAGAGAAATGCCTTAAAAATTTATATTAAAAGGTTTGGGAGATTTTTTTTCATCTTTGTTAATTTTTAAGCAAATGTTGAAAATACTGTCTGCCTCATGTTTATTCCATTTTTTTTTGTATATATATTAAAAGGAAGGTGTCTTAGGTTGGAATGAATACAAATCTTATTCTAAGGAACCTTAGAAAATAGTTTTCCTACAGATATCTTTCATATTTAATTCTGAGTGCCGTGGCTTGAAGTGCTTCCCTAAGTTGTGGAAGGAGATCTCTGTTTCTATACAAATGAAATTCTATTTTATAATTTGTTTTCTGAAGAGAAGTCAATTTTGATTCCAAGATCACATGTTGCTATACATGTAGGGCTATTAGTCCTATATGTAGGATTAATTTTCAGCTTCTGCTGAAAATAGTGGCATAATCTTTAATATGAGATAAAGCTGCTTTTGTCCTCACACTGGTATTTCTCTAGAGCCATTGTATCCAAAAGGAGATTCCAGTGGTTCATCCCGCCGGAGTTGGGAGCTCAGAACGTTGATCAACCAGACCAAAGGTAGGTGTTTAGGAGTCACTGTAATATAATGTCTCTTAGACCAGTGCTGTACTAAAAGGTTTGATTTTATTGTGGATTCTGAAGAGGTTTTCACAGCTTTACACATAGGAAGGAGAAAAAATAAAACCCTGACTACAGGTATGGGATATTGCTAACAGAATCACAAGGTGTACTTTTTGAGGTAGGAGTAATTAAACTTTATAAAAGTTAATTCTTTCCAATTTCTGAAAGGTACTACCAGTGTTCTACAAAATTGAATTAATTTATTACTATATAGAAATCGCAGAAGTTTGCTCTCCCTATTCAGTGCCAAATTATGACAGTAGGAAGCACTTCCTTCACTTCCCAAGATCTCTCCCCAGTCTGGGATTTTCCGATTTTTAGGTGTCTAGTAGTGTGTGATCCCACAATGTCTCCTAAATTTAAGGCTATTGTGGGGCCCCTTCCTCTCTGTCTTACTACTGATTTTCATGAAACTGAAAGTAAGTTGATCACTTCAGACACTTCTGTACTGTATGGATCAATACATGAAGCTTGTTTGCATATATTGTGGCAAACATAAATGTGAGAGTAGAACCTCATGAAACATGAGAAAAACGTTTCTGTCACATTGGAAACTGGTCTCCTTATGTGTGTTACACAGAACACAGGAAGAATTACAAATTCTTATTCTGAAATCTAGAAGTCAGAACATAAATACTGAATGAATTTCAGTTTGTTTAAACTGAAAAAGAAGAATGAAGGAAAACTTGAAAATTTCTAGAAGATTTCTGTAATGGGAACTGGTTTTACTGTCCACTGTGAATAAGACAAAGATTTTGATTTAAAACTACAACAACGCATATTTGGTATAGCGGAACTAGTATTAACTGTGGGTAGGGGAGTAGAATATATAGTTTGGGAGTATCATCTCCATCCTTTGGAGACTGCCAGGAACAGGTTAGGCTACTGGTGTCAACAGTGACAGATGTATAATTTTTGTGCTATACTAGGAGGGGATGAACTAACTGCCCTGAGATCTCTTTGGTCTCACTCACTAGGATGCTGTTTCGTGATAAGACTTGAGAGCTGGAGTTTCTAATACGTCTAAATCATTGAAATAACAGATGCCATGGCTCTTTCAAGAAGCCTCTCATATTTCTGAAGACAAAACCTTACCTGTCCTTCTTTCCTTAGTGCTTTTATGACCCTAATATATTTCTGCTCTCAGAGGTTAGTTATAGGTCAAATGCAGACAAGTGTGTTGCATTTCATAAATGTGATTTCCTTGAATCAAGTAAGAGATGATTAGGAAAGCACCACTGTTCTCATTCTACCTTAGTTTAGTAAGTGATAGTTTCATATGTGATTGTTAAAATGTCTTATTCTTTTCCTACATCTTAATTAGACTCACAAGATAGTTTTCTTTTAACTCTGGTTACTTCATGTGATATCAAAAGATAACACAATATAATGGTGAATATTTCTCAATCAAGGAAATTGTTCATCACTCTTTTTAGACACTGCTTCCAAGCAAGCCCCGATGGAAGCTGTTCAAAAGTCTGTTCAGTTGTTTGAAGAAAGGAGATACAGAGAAATGAGAAGGAAGAACATCATTGGCCAAGTTTGTGACACACCGAAATCTTACGATAATGTCATGCACGTAGGTTTGAGAAAAGTGACTTTCAAGTGGCAGAGAGGAAACAAAATTGGTATGTTCTTTATACTTTCATTTATCTAGCTAAAATACCAAACTTCATATTTTTGAAGGAAATCAAAGACCGTGTTTAAAAATCATCTGTCTCTGCATAGGTATTGTCAGCTTTACTGAAATCAAAATGTTAAAATATAAAATACTGTTGTGGCTAGGATTTTCTTAATGTAGAAGGTCATTGATGTTTTCATTGGTCAAATAACAGGAAACAAGGAGAAGGACTTGGTTAGGACTATTACTTAGGTATGATCTTGTGTTACTTCCCTGTGTTTAAACCTATAAAATGTTCAAGTTCTACATTTGGAAGAACCAGAGGTATGAATGGAAATTAGTTGGAACTCTGGGATTTAATTCACCAATATTATTGCTTCCCCCATACGATCATATTTTACTCTCTGGTTTGGGATTTTGGGGGAAAATATTTGTTCTTGAGAAATTTTCTTTCAGGTCAGCCGATTGATGTTTTTACTTTCATTCAGCTTGAATTCAGGGCTATGAATGTGGTATTGTTACAGTTAAAAGCTACTTGGAGTTGTAAATTAAAAGAAAGGTAAAAAGCAGTGATGTTTCCTCATTGCAGTTGATGTACCTGTTGCTTGATGAAGGCAATGTACTGAATTTTCCTTACCTTAACTTCGCAGGTGAAGGCCAGTATGGGAAGGTGTATACCTGTATCAGTGTTGACACTGGAGAGCTGATGGCTATGAAGGAAGTGAGTACTGTGAATACAAGAATCACTGCTGCCCTTGTTTTTTTCCTAAACCAAATGTGGGTGACGTAGGAGGCATTGAGGGTTTCTGCACACTGCTGTTAGCTAATGGGGAAAGGATGGGAAGATTGTTTCTTCATGTAGCCACAACTGCTGTTAGCACTTTTTCCTCAAGTTGCTTTTCAGTGTATAACTTTCAATTTAAATGTTTGTAAAATGGATAATGTTTTTTTTTACTGATCTCATAGGATGGTTGTGAATTTAAACGAATGCTTAATATTTATGAACTTCCGTTAAGAGATTTTAAATAATTTTGAGAGATTAGTGAAGACTGTGCACAAATTTATATTTTACTTTGCACTGTTTCCTCTCACATCTTATTACTTTTTTCTTCATTCCTTAGAGCAAAAGATAGGAAGTGTGACATCAGATGTTTTTCAGCTTCTCCCGTAGTGTGAGCTAGGTTGAGTCACAAAACTGCTGACTAACTTGGTGGGTACAGAAAATCTAGTTTTCAGGATAGAAGTAAGTAAAGCTGTGTAGGTGTAGAGATCTGTTTCCCCTACAACACCTCATTCATGGTTGTTTTTCTTTTAAATTATTGTTTAGTTTTAATGCATTTCCACATCTTTAGGCAACTGCAAACATTAAGTGTTCACAGCTGTTACTGTGACAGCCATTGGATGTTGCAGCAGTTACAATTTATGAGCCAGTTCTTACACACACACACAATATGTATGTGACCTCCAAGGTGTAGAAAAGCAAGACTGGGCTTGTGCTTAACTTCTTGTACTATATTCAGTCACTGACTAATACCAACACTTGAGATTTTGTTGCTGTTATGTTTCTTTTCTCCTGATGAAATAACATTTACCCCCCCCATCAGCTCCACTCTGTTTCTGTAATTCAGAGTTGCTTTCTAGGTGCAGGTGCTGTTTACAGATTAGCATGTGTGTGCTAAACTTTAGCAGAAGCTGAAGTAATCTCATAAATAGATCTTGTTTGAGAGATGTTTGTTTCACTAGGCTTGAATGAATACTGTTTGCAACTTCCAAATAAAAGGCTTTTCTGGATTTCTTTAAGAATAACTTGGGGGAAGATAGATTTATTGATTTTTTTTTTTTAAACTGGTTAAGAACACTGCATTCCCCTGCCCTTGCACCAATGACACTGTGGTTGTATTACCTCAACCACAGTGTCATTAAAATGACTTCAGATTATAGTGGACAAGCTTTACTACAAATACATAGTATTGCACCTATGCATTAGGGAATATGTAAATACATGAATATAATTTGTCACCTTTTTGTAATTTTCATATATTTAATTGTACCACTGCTTGAGTACAAAATGTATCCTGGAATTGTTACACAGAACATAACAATCATAACATCCTAGCAACTGAAGGCAATATATGTGCATTTATTTCTTTAGCACTTGTCCTGCACTCAATTAATGAAGCTTCTGTTTTCTAACAATATGGTAAAAGTAGCATCTTCCATAACTTGCTATTCATCTTGCTTATCTTTGCGTGGTTAGAAGCTTTAAATCAGTTTTTCAGAGTACCTGATAAAGTTTTTCCTCATTGAACAGTCTATCACAGCATATTGTAGAAGTAATTCTTTCATCAAAACTTTTGATTGTATTTATTTCATACCACACGTTTTCCTTGCAGCTGCCTTGTTCTCATTGAATAAACCCCTCAAAGAGATCACTTAGACTCTGGTGAAGAAGTACCTGGCAAAAAATCTTTGTTGAATGATAGCTCTCTCTCTGACATTGCTTTTGCATTCTCTTGTATTGTGTCTCTCTACCACACTTAAGCTAGAAGGCAAGCACAGAAGAGATATATATGTGCACACCAGTGTATTGACACATTTAAGTAACATAATTTTGCTCTTACAAAGTTTCTAAATCATTGTAGTTGTAGGTAGTTTTCCAGAAATAGCTTAGTGTGCTTTATTTGTTTCAGTTTGGGGATGGAGAGGGGTAATTTGGGGTTTTTTGTGTGATATGCTATTTAACAACAACAACAAAAGCTTTTTGTTGTGTTTGAGTTTAGGATGGGTTGTTTGCTTTTTTTGTTCCTTATTAATTTAAAATAGCAGCAAAATAATGACAAATTTTTCTTGCAGATAAGATTTCAACCTAATGATCACAAAACCATCAAAGAAACAGCTGATGAACTGAAGATTTTTGAAGGCATCAAACACCCTAATCTGGTTCGTTATTTTGGTGTGGAGCTCCACAGGGTAAGAAAACATAAATTATTGGGGCTTTTTTTATAAGGCAGAGTGAAAATTTTAAGAAGCTTTGCATTATTGGAGGTTTTTACATGAGAACATTCTAGTTAATCTTGTCTGGTTATCTCTGAGAATAGCAGTGTGTCTTTTTTCCTCTGGATATTGAGGTCTCTGAAACATAGTTAGGAGAGACTTTTTGGAACTGGCACATAAACAGAGGAGGCTTAAAATAAGTGAATAGAGTGAGTAATGCGGGAACTATTCTATGCTGCTACTTTGTTGAACTGGTCTAAAAGCAAGTTATATCATATATGGTGTGGTAACTTCTGTATGTAGATAAAGACTAGACAGGCTAAAACCTGTCTCTGTTAGCAGCAAAGGTTGTATTTGTATTGTATCATGTTGATTCCTGGAAAAATCTTCTGCTGGTGTTTAAATCTTGATTCTAGACAAGTATTGGAATTTGGCTAGCATCTCTTCAAAAGGAAAAAGCAAGTTTTCATGCTTGAGCGTCAGAACTAATGAAATGTATTTTTCTACGAAGTTGGATTCCAGAGTTGTGTGCTGGGATACCCAACTTCTTACTATTCTCTGCTTTCCACATGTTCTTCCCACTTGTGAGTCTCAAGTCCTCATGTCTTGCTGGAAAGTGCTGCTTGGATTTGACTGGTTTGCTCAATATGGCAAATTTGTTTTGGTGACCCATTGCTACTTTAGAAGGGGATATAGGCTGCTTCCTGCAGTTCTCTATTTGAGACACAAATTTGGGTGTCTGTGCTACTGGGTCATTGGTTTCTTGGACTAGATTCTAAGTCTCTTTAGTGTCTTTGCCATCTTTTTATATTAATTCAGTCTGTTTGAAATCAGCTGGGCTTGGAGACAGAGTGGGAGCAGAAACCTAATTTTTTCCTTAAAGTGAGTTAGAGTTGGCATGCTTGTTCAAGCCACAGCAAAGAACAAAAAACTTCCCCATTTCCAGCAGTTAACACATGATACTGCAGGAACTGAGACAGAGAGAAGGGATAAAAAAACAAGCCCAAAACATAATTTTGTGCCCTTTTTTTCCCCCTTCTCTAAATAAGTAAAGAATCTCTATAAATTTCTGTGTAATACACCTGCAAGGTTTCCAAAGTGTCATTTGCTTGATGCCAAAGCACTGTATTTTTATACCACTGAATAGTATCAGTTGTGTACAAATGATGCAGATAGGCATGTAGCAGAGAGTTTCCATAGCTGTGCAGTAGAATATTAGATATTTCATGGTAAGTGATACTTTCATTAAGACATTACAGGATACTTTCATTATTTATTTCATGAACAATGAAGGATGTAGGGAAAACAATATCTTAAATCAGTGTTTAAAAGATAAAAAAATTATATCCAATGAAATCTGCTTTGCTTCCCAAAACAGGAAGAAATGTACATCTTCATGGAATACTGTGATGAGGGCACTCTGGAGGAGGTATCAAAACTGGGCCTTCAGGAGCATGTCATTAGGCTGTACTCGAAGCAGATCACGATTGCCATCAATGTACTACATGAACATGGTATTGTTCATCGAGACATTAAAGGTACTGTTAACCAAAAAGGTAATGTTGTTGTTTCAGTGTGGTAGATGAGAGTAGGGGGAAGGATGGGGGCATGTATTTGCATATTTAGTGTGCATTATCTATGCAGCCATTATTTGTATAAAGCCTTCTGTTAAGTTTTCAGTTTACAAGCTATTGGGTAGTTTCATGCTTTTTCTTTTACGTGTAGATCGTAAAAAACATTCACAATTGTCATTTCAAACTCATAAATTTTGCCCATGATTTATATAGTTTTCTTAGAGGTTGTTAAGATTACTGGGGATTTATCTAAACTCAGTTATTAGTCCTTGCATTTTTAGCACTAATGTACTGAGTTATGTAATGCTGTTTTCCTTCTTGTCTGTGCAAATAAGTGGTGTTTTCTGGAGCTGACAGGCAGTGTACAGTGCTAGAGTTGTGTATCAGAACTTTTCCTTGTGATTCCATTTTCCCAAAGAGTTTTGGAATTTCAGATGAATGGCTAATTAAACTTAGTAACAAAACTGTTGTTAAAAGAACTTAAGTGAATTTAGGATATCCCTTTATCTAGTGGTTTTTTCCTATACATTTATCTTCTCGTGCCTGGCTGTCAGCATCTGCGTATGTAATTAGCAGACTGAAACTACAGTAACCAAAGGGTGGTTGGGCTTGCCATTTAAGATACCCAGTGTCAGTCCTCATTTCAGGTTCATTTTTCTTTTTCTGCGCCTTCCAACAACATCTTCCATGTCTGGTTATCTTGGTTTTGTTAGTCTGGCATATTTGGCTCACCGGTGGCAGGAAACTTAGGTGAAGGTAGGGGAAGCAATGCACACAATATGCCCTGTGAATGCTCATTTTGTGACAAGGCAGTGCAACCCAACGATGCTGGGTTTCTATGTCCCTCTTGCTCACAGGGTTTTGAATCACCGCAGCAGTGTAGGAGGTTCCCAGTTGCTCTTGGTCCTTTGGCCTCGTGCTTCTCATTTGGGAAAAGAACTATCTACGATCCAGAGGCCTTCCACCCAGGTAGGCCACTCTTGAGTCAGTTTTGGCTTTTTTTTTCTAGAAAACACTTTCCCTCACTCCCATTCCCCAGCAATCTTACCTTTTCTGGTTCTCCTTCCTCACCAAAGGTTTCTCTTCAGTTGTGGATTTCCCTTTGTGCTTTTCACAGTTCCCTCCTTGCCCTTTTCTTGATCATTCCTTGTCCAGGTTCTGCTTAGCTGGATTATGCTCTCCTGGAAGCTCGTTGTGATCAAAATCCAAGGCTGGCTGACAGGGATTTCTTTTGTGCTGCTCAATGTCATTGCTGATATCTGGATATGTTTCCAAATACGTCTTCTGCTCTTCAGGGAAACGCATGGAGTGAGAAAAGCTGCTTAACAGAACTGTAACGTTGTGTTACCTGAGAGCATTTCTGTCGCAACAGGTTCCTTATATCAAATGTTGGAGTGTTTCTTGAGAGTAACAGAGGGTCACTGCAGGCACATCTGTGTATAGACCTTCCTGAAACTCCATGGCAGAATAGAAAGACAGACCACAGAGGGTATTTTGATAAAGGTTACTTGATGCATTGAAGTCTTTTGCTCATTGACTTCTTTTATGCTAACATTGCATCCCCAAGTTTTCAGGCTAACAGCAGTAAAGAACACTCTAATTTTAATTTTATCTCTTGGGTAGACTGGTACTCTTATTTTTCTGATAGGGAAGAATGGCATTCAGACTGTTAAAGCTACTTTCCTATGAAAATCTCGCTGTCAGATCACACTAGATCTCTCATAGCCAGTTTAACGTCACTGTCGATCTATTTCTTTTAGCAGCAGATAAGCAATTCTTATAATGATTGTTTATCTGTATCCTGCAAGACACCTGCACTTGGTGTCTGCAAGTACCTTGTGCTCAAAAGTAGACTTTTGGTTAGTAGTGTCCCCTTGTGCCACTGTTGTCTTTCAGATGCTATTATGGCATCCAGCTCTATGTGAGTAGAAGACAAAGCAAGATACAGCTGCCAAAAACATTTTTCAGCCTGTGGTGGTGAGGGCAGATGGAGGGTTGTGTCAGCTGGTTATTACATTTGGCTGCACTGCTTTTGCTTAGTCTGAATCTTTGTGAAAAGCAGGTGGTGCTGGTCTGTAGGACCAGCAGGAGATAGTCTCTTGTGATATTCTCTATTCTGGGTATTGAATTTTAATTCCTGTGGCTAAGCCCAGTTTCCTTGGTTAGAATTATTTCACTTTTTGTAAGGAAGCTGTTCTGGTCAGTGATGCAGGATGATGGAATGTTCAATGCTGGAGGGAACCTGTGGACATCTCTGAGTCCTCTATCCTAAACAGGGCCAGCCTTAGTATCAGATCCAATGTCAGATCAGATCAGATTGCTCAGGGCATTGTTGAGGTGAGATATATGTGTATCTCCAGGGATGGAGATGCCCTGTTCCAATGACTGCCCTATCCCCATTGTGAAAAGCTTTTTCCTGATATCTCCCTGGAATCTGCAAAGGTTGCTGTTGTGTCCATTGCTGCATGACCATTTCACAGTGTGCCTTTGAGGGAAAAGTCTGTTTCTGCAGTCTTGCTATCCTCCTGTTACACAGCTGAAAACAGCAGTAAATCCCCTGCACACACAGTCCCCCGAGCATCCCTTCTTCAAGCTCAGCAAACCCATCTTGCAGCCTTTCTTTGTACGTTTGGGTGCACCAGCCCTCTGAATGTCTTGATGCCACTGTCCTGGGTTTGCTCCAGTGTGTCATTGTCTCTCTTGTGCTAGAGAGCCTAAAAACAAGACATAGCACTCAAGGTGTGATCTCATAAGTGCAGAATTGAGAGGAATTAATGGTGAATTCTCTTCAGGAGAGAAGGTCATGTTCTTGAAGAGTGCTTGGATGAATACAGAAAATGAAAGGATTGCATCTGCAGCTTTAGTAAATCAGAAACCTCGAATGAGATGCCCTATACAAAAAAGTCTTCATTAAACTGCTACTGTATTATTGTCTTCTTGTAATCTTGTTATCAGCTCAAACTTCTGCTATCCTGTCTTCCTGATGAGCACAAAGGAAGGAATGTCATTTAGCAAGAGCTGGAAAACTGCAACAGGAGACTGTGGGCATGTGTCATGCTCTCTAAGAGACTGAGAAAAAAAGAGTATGCGGAAGCTGATTTTCTCATCCAAGAGTAGCATTTGGCCTGCTTGTTTCTTGAATGAATTTGGCTGCTGCACTGCTTAAGCACTGGCTGTGGAATGTCTGAGCTGCCTCTTTTTTGGGAATTACAGCACAGGCTTTAGTGGGGCTTCTTGTACTGCTTCATGGACTCACAGGATTTCCCCAAAACCTTTGGACTATCATGCTGGTGCAGTTTTCACTGCTCTTACTATGGGGCTGATTTGGCAGAGGTACAGAGCATGAAACTTGAATTTAAATGCTTTAGGTTTGGGCTGCTCTAGCAGAAATGTGGCTTTTGACACTGTCTCTTCACAGTGTGCCCAGGAGGAGCTGTGGTGTAACAGCAGGAGGGCTGTACACAACTGGGCAACCTCCTGCCTGTGCCAAGTGCATCGAGCGCTTCAGACAGTGCATGTGTAAGGGGAGAGAAGGAAAAGATGGGGGTGGTCTCTTTCTGCCATTTTGCTTATGGTCTTTGGTTTTATTTTGCCTATTAACCATGTGGATGTGTAGGAGTTTTGTTATGTTCCCAGCAGTGTTAACTGTCAAAAGTAAAAAAGCATCAGGCATCTTCAAAGTACTGACCTCTTGTCTGCTCTTCTTACACGGGTCCTGCTGGATCTGTGCAGGTTTCATTTACCGCTTTTAAAGACTCCTCCTACAGTCTGGTCTTGGTTTCTGAACAAGCAGTTTACAAAACAAGCTCCAGTGATACCACATCAGTGGAAGCTGACAGAAAGTGTCTGCAACATGAGTCCTCATGTGCTGTCTCTGGCTTCTTGCTGAAACTTTGATTCAGTGCTTTATGCCATTTGACAGTTCCAAGTGCTTTCAGGAAAAAGGCTCACAGGAGCTTTCATGGCAATACTTAGGCTAATTTGTCATTAGGTTTTATTAAAAGGGATAAAGTCTAGTTTGCAAGGCCTTGGAAGAAGATTTTGAACTGTATTAAACGAAACTATTCCAGTAGCCTAAAGTCTGTCAGAAGAGAGGTTGTTGCACTTCAGCACTGCCAGGCTCCATCCACTGTAGTATTTGGAAACACTTTGTAGCCTTCTGTGAAATTCTCATGTTGCTTTCTTAAGGAATAGAAACAAAAGCTTCCAGAACATCCTTGAAAAAGTTTGCTAGTGAGGACTGTTTTTCCTAAGCTCTTTTTTTAGGCTAAGTTCACCTACTTTCTATCTGACAAGCAACTGCTTGAAAACATCGGAAAAGCAGTTGACAGTTCAAAGGAAGAAGAAGCTGTCACTCTCCTAATGCATTGCCCATACTTAGAGTCCCATCAAGCAGCCTTCTTGTACTGCTTTGTGTCTTTCTGGATCCTTCATTCAAGGAGCTGAGGGATGGTCTACCCAACTCCATTACATACACCTGTGATTGCAGGGTGACTCTGAACATAGGTCCTACTGATGGCAAACTGCAGAATCCAGTGAAAGAATTCTGGAGGACGTCCAAGCATCTGAATGCCAGAAGTGGAAAACCATTGCACACAATATGGAGATGAGTTATATTCCCCAAATGTTAATTCTTTCAGGACTTGTAAAAATCTACAGTAACTAAAGGTTGGAATTTACTTCTGTTAATGATTTTGCTCACCCATCAGTTGCAGTTCTATGTAACACCTCTTGGACTAAATAGTTATCAACTATTGTCAGAGTAGTCAGAGTCCTTTGAGAAATGGGCAGGGTTTTGGCATCCTTGACCTGCACTGCCTTTTTTTGACTTGAAGGTTTTGAGGATTCTTTGTATTCTTTATGAATATCTTGGGGATGCCCAACCAAGTGAATGGGAAAAGGCTATTAACTAAGAGTAACACAAAGGAGGAGCAGCCAAGAATTTCTGCACTGCTCAAGGTGGAACAGAAGTGAGAGACTTTGGAAGGTTCTATTGAGATGAGCCGTTTTTGAATTAATTTTTTGCATGACATGGGAAGAGGCTTATGTGTAGTGAAATCCCCAACATCTGCCTACTCCTAGAGTAGGTGAGCAGTTTGTTTTGTGCATACTATCCATCTTTGCTCAAGAAAGACCATAGCTGAAGTTCTATTTCTGCCAGGTGATACTTGCAGCCTACTTGTGCTTTCATTGTGATACTTGAAGAGTCCAGAATGTGGCCTGACATAAGGAGCTCCTTCTGCTCTACCTGTTTTCTGTTGCTGTCAAAATGAATATTTTGGCAGGATGTTGAATGAAAGAAAACCACAGTTTATTTTGTTAACTTGGTTTATTTTGTATTGGTCTGTTGAACAACTGACTTGAAGCCACTTGCAGATTCCCCTTGGAGATTTTTAACTATGCTAGGGAAGTTTGTTCTAGTGTAAGGTGCCAGTATAGCAAGTTATTTTAATGGTAGTCCTACTCAAAAAATTACTCTGGAAGTAAAATGCAACAGGAACAGGCACTTGGTAGTATAAGTAATAAAATGCTCTAAACCCTGCTTGCAAGTCAGCTGTGACCAGAGGGTCATTAAGGTTGGAAAAGACCTCCAAGATTGAGTCCAACCTTGGACAAACCACCACTATGTCAGACAACCAAACCATGGCACTGCCATGCCCAGTTGTATCTTGAACACTTCCAGGGACGGTGACTCCACCACCTCCCTGGGCAGCCTGTTTCAATGCCTGACCACTCTTTCAGTGAAGAAATTCCTCCTGATGTCCAACCTGAACCTCCCCTAGTGCAGCTTGAGGCCATTTGCTCTTGTCATGTCCCTGGTTGCCTGGTAGAAGAGGCAGACCCCCACGTGGTTGCATCCTCCTTTCAGGCAGTTGTAGGGTGCAATAATGTCTCCCCTGAGCCTCCTTTTCTTCAGGCTAAACAGCCCCAGCTCCCTCAGCCACTCTTCACAGAAGTTGTGCTCCACACCCTTCACTGACTCTGGTGCCCTTCTCTGGACATGCTCCAGCACCTCAATGTCCTTGTAGTGAGGGGTCCAGAGCTGGACACAGAACTTGAGGTGCAGCCTCACCAGAGCCCAGTACAGGGGGATGATCCCTTCCTTCGTCCTGCTGGCCACACTATTTTTATTGACAAGTATGATATCATCTGTCTTGACTCAGAAGAACTGAAGAGATACTAGTGGGAGGGACACAACCATGGCCTTTGCCAGGAAGCTGTTTCTTCTGAGTTTAGTGCTCACAAGGAGAAGCACTGGCATTCCTGAAGGAGTCATTTCTTGTAACGAGCTTGTATGGAAAGCTGTTTAATTTGCCTGCCATACTGTTTTTTTTTTTTTTTTGTTTGAACACTTGTCAACTTCCAGTACAGCTCGTGTTAGCACAAACCCACCAGAACATCTTTAATGCTGTCATATTCCACACTTAATTCACAGGTAAAGATCTAAATTTGAATTCAGCTATTATCCATTGCAACCTCCAAGGCTATACTGAGAAGCCCTCAATTCAGCTCTGGTTTAAACAAGTGTGTCCGTGTTTCATTGTGTTTCCTAGGAGCCAACATCTTTCTTACCTCATCTGGACTGATTAAACTGGGAGACTTTGGCTGCTCAGTGAAGCTGAAGAACAATACCCAGACAATGCCTGGAGAAGTGAACAGTACCTTGGGGACTGCAGGTGAGGAAGCCTGTGCTAGGCAGGTACTTGTCTAGTTACCATAAAGGAAGATAACCTCTGCCAGAAGTCTGGAGTAAAACCATGTGCTACAGGGGAACTTGATTTTACCTTAGCTAGTTTTGTGCTTTACATCCAGAAACCAAAACAATAAGTGAATGATATAATGTGAGAGTTAAAATTGTGTTTGTCTGTAACTATAGAGATACTGGAGCATGTGTTTTCTGGGATTGTATTTTTCTCTGCAGCCTTACTGAAACAGTACTCTTCACTAAACAGCTGCTTAATAGATTTTCAGAAAATGGCAGTCACTGAAAGCATGTACTGTAACAGCATTTTCAATATCACTTTTCAAACTGAAAGACAGTTGTGCTGAAAACATGTCAAAAACCAAGAAACCAGCAAATGGCAAAACTTAGCAAGAAAACCTGAGTAGTAATTCACTGGGTATTTAAAAAAGCATTTGGTTTACCAAATGTAAACTTGATGTATTGTACTTGATGTCACTTGATGTATACGGTTCCTTCTGCTGTATGAACTGATGGCATCATATATGTTGTTTCAAAGCATACATGGCTCCAGAAGTAATCACTAGAGCTAAAGGAGAAGGGCATGGACGTGCAGCAGACATCTGGAGCCTGGGCTGTGTTGTCATAGAGATGGTCACGGGCAAGGTAGGGATGTTTCATGTATTGATGAAAAGCAAACTGTTCTCAGCAGTTTTTCTGCAAATTCTGGTCCCAGTCTCAGCAGTTTGTCACACTCATGTCTGCAAGGACTGGGATGGTTTTTCATTTCCTGGAGCACAGAAGTACATGCTCTAGTGGGTAGCAGGTTACTCACTAAAGCTTGCACTTAGCAATGCTGTCACCTATTGCAGAGGCCATGGCATGAATATGAGCACAACTTCCAGATCATGTATAAAGTGGGGATGGGTCATAAACCTCCTATTCCTGACAAAGTGAGCCCAGAAGGGAAAGACTTCCTTTGCCACTGCCTGGAAAGTGACCCAAAGATGAGGTGGACGGCCAGCCAGCTTCTTGATCATCCTTTTGTCAAGGTTTGTCTGATGACTTTGGCTACAAAAACTGCAGATGGGAATGGGGAACAGCTTTTAGTTGGCTTCTTTGTTCTCAGTGATGCCACAGAGGTTGGTACCATGGTGAGGGGCTGCTAGCAAATTGATGTGGTCCAGGAAAAATGGATTGGCAACTTTCCAGAAGCACATGTGTTGGTTCAGCAAGCATGTTGACTGTAAGATGTAGTGTGCACCATGCAATAAACTTTCACTGCTGTTTTGAAATGCATTATGTTAAAAAGGCAAGTCAGGCATCAACTCAGTGGTAGCTAATTAGAGCTGAAGGGCTTTGCAGCAAAAACTTCAGCAAGTACAAGTGCACATGTTTTTAGAGATAAAGGCCCCTCCATAAAAAGTGTAACCAGCACATGCTTGAGAACTCTCCCATTCTTCTGTGCAAAGAGCTGCTTTTCCTTTAAGTTCATACTTTATTTTAAGTTCATACTTAAAACATTCATACTGAATGTTTTATCTGGCAGCTGCTGTAACAGTCTGCAGTTCTTGCATGAACTACGGTGTGATGCTTTCCTTAAGAACAGGCAAATATTCACAGCTACAAATTGAGCTGTATTAGTAACTTCTTTTTTGAAGAAGTAGAAGCACAGTAGGTTATTGAATTCTGTCTCATTTTCCAGCATAAAGTTGATCACTTTGGTGTTCTGGTTCAGTAGCAGTGTGTTTGGCATCATCACCCATCCCTCATCAGTGCAGCTTTAGCAGATCCTATCCATCAGAGGTGGACACTGCTTTAGGCACCTAAAGGATGCACAGTTAACAGTGGGAATGTCAGTACTCCCATACAAACACTTGTAATGCATTACTGTGGAACAAGGGAGAGAAGAAAAACTTCAAAGATTTGAAGGTGCTAAAGAAAGTGATCCATTATCTTGCTGCAGGAGGGAGATGGCTGAAATAATTGCCTTTTGCTTCCTTCACAGGTTTGCACAGATGAAGAATGAAGTTACTCAATCTCTGGCCTTTTCTATTCTGACAAGATTTGAATCACTACTGTATGTAATATTTACATAAAGACTGTGCTGAGAAACAGTATAAAAGTTGACCTTATCGAAGACTGCACAAGTGACAGTGTCACTTCCTCTGCTGCTCCTGTACATTTTACTTGGCACATGTTGCTCACGTGACGTGTCTGCAAGTTGGAAGAAGCTGCATGTTTCAGTGAAAGTGCCATTACTACTGTATATGGACCATACCCTTTTTGTTCCTTCTCCTGTTTCTCATTTGATTGAGAACTCGTATTGTTAATATGTAGTATTTTTGAACTCCCTAGGTTCAGAAAAATGCTGTAGTGTTATCAGGCGTTATGGACCTTGTTTTTTAATCTGTTTGAGTGCACTGACTGTGAACTTTTACTGGGGTTTTTGTTTATTTGTTTTTGGCAAGCTTCGGATTTGTTATGCACAAGGCTGATTAATGAAATTTAAAAAAAAAAAGGTTTTTCTCAATAAATGGTTTATTTTAGGAGATGTTCGTGAAGGGTTTTTCTTCCAAAAATAAATGGGACTGTGCCACATTTTAAACTTTTTTGCAACATTGGGATAAGACTGCTAAGCTGACCTAACTGGAATAAGCTGCTCTTGTATTGCAATAGTCAGTGTCTTGTCAAGTTTCAAGATGAGTACTGTGAGATGTTTCTTACACAACAGAAGTAAGGTTCCCCTTTTCATTGCCTTCTGAGAAAAGAGGGTGATGGGCAATTCCTGACACTGCCTTTTATCTAAGGGATAACTTCTTGAATGTATGCACTGTGAACAGGGAGTGCTCTGCATGACATTTTTGTCTTCTGGAAGAGAACTCTACAAGCTGATTCTTGTGTTCCGTTTGGCAAAACCAAGAACCTACTGTTACCCTTTGAAAACTGACTTCTGATCCTGGGCTTTCATTTCCCCACCACACCTCAGTTGTCATCAGCCTCAGAAAAGGAAGAGAGATTAAAAGTGGTTAGCAATTGGAAGAAATAGCCTGCAATGCGTGATCTAGTTGATTTTTTTTTTTACTTACTATTACAAACAGGTGACTTAAAGCTGTTGCTTGTAAACATTAGTGCAAGTTTACATATTCTTGTTACAGCTTTAGACTTAAAAGAGGTAATTTAAAACTTGCTTTTAATATTTGGTTTTATATTCTAGTGTCTTGTCTCTCATCTTAATCCATAAATCCTTGATTAATCACAGGTGTGGGGTGAGTTGTTAAGGAGATACCAAAAAATCTGGCATTTCTATCTAGAAAAGTATGAGCCTTGCTGTGCATGTCACCTGTGCATGTATTTAGGCTCTCTAAAAATATAAATTTAAACCAAGACTTTCCCCTCTTTTTAGTGCTCTATTTTCAGTTGTGTGATAGGAGGGGAAGTATGTTGTCATCCTCAGTAAAGGACTATGAAAGTACCTGAGGTAAAAGTGTCCCCCCAGCTTGCTGTGTGCTTCACTTCACAGTGTAACAGAAGTATCTGAGTTGTGTCCTCACTTGCCTTGTTTCAGGTGCCCTTGAGCACAAAAGGAACTGTGGACAGCTTTTAGGAGTCAGGATAAAGGTGACAAACTGTTACCAGTTTTTTCTTGCCAACCAAAAGAAAACTCATTCACTGCATATTAGCTTTTTATACTTTTATTTTTGTATAAACAAACATTAAGACTAATTTTGTTAAGGCAGTTTTAGAACATACAGTTGCTTGTGGGGATGAGGGGCAAACACTGCTTCCTAATAACCTATGTCATTCTTTTAATACAGTGAACTGGAGAAGTTTAACTTTGGCAAGGACCATTAAGCTTTTTCTGTTTGTCAGTGAGTGCTGGAAGGGCCTCAGTGGTGTGCCAGGACTTGCACAAGTGCTTAGGAGGATGGATCCAGGAGTGGTATGTTTGGCCCTCAGCCTGTTCTAAGAGTTGGTCCCAGGGAAACGGGTATGAAATAATCTCGGCACTCTTTCGGAAGTATTTACTTGTTTGGCCCTTTCCTCTGGGAGAAGGGCACTGCACGCAGTTGGAGGGGAAAGGACTAAGATTCATAAGGAATGCCAGATGTCTTCCTTACTGCATGTTCAATCTGTGGCTCTCAGGAGGCAGAACAGCCTCTGTCACTCCAGGAATATGTATTTGCTGCTCAGAACTGCTCACCTATCACCCTGAGAAAAGGCCACTGGGCCCGCCAGGTAATGTTCACAGTAAAATGCTACCCTGGAGAGGCCTTTCCTTTCTCTCTTCCCACACGTTTTCCAGCTCTTGTGTACAGTGGCTTCAGATCTGGCTTGTTAATGTGCCTGATCATTACTACAAGATGCAATACTCAGTTTTTCACTGTTAAGAGTGTTACAGCAAATAGAGTGCAGGGCACTCTAAACATTATAGTGTTTGTAAACATTACAGTATTTTCTACTCTTGGGCTCTAAAACCATCTGAACCCATGTTTCTGTTCATGACACTGAACAACCTGCTCCTGAAAGCTTCAGAACATAGAGAATGCATGTATACACAAGATGTGTGAGGCAAAAACGCCCCCCAAAGCAGTCTCTCACACTGCCTAGGCCTTCCTTCATGTTGTAAATGTTACTGCCTCCACTATCCCTAAACTTCACTTATTGCTCCATGCTAAAAGCACTAATTCATCTTTTTAGGTGCTGCATATTAAAAAGGTGAGTTTCTAGATTATCTGATGTACTGAATAGCAAATACATATTTCATGGAATGATTCATATTGTTGTATTAGCCTGTTTCTTCTGGCCTCAGTTTTACTATATGAAAAGAGCAATGTTTTTATACCAGCTGCTAGAGTAAGACTACTCACTTTCCTCACTAAAGACTATCATGGTTTAACTCTATGCTGAGTGAACATGGACTATATCTTTGAAAGTGTCAATCACAACCCCCACTGCTCAGTGTCAGGATCTGTAGACTTTAAAAAATAGGGATTTTTTTTCCAATCATATTTGCTGTTAGTTAATGTCCCTTCTTTTAGTTTTTTTTTTTTTTTCTGCTTTAAACAAGTTATTTTGAGTAATCTGCAGATCCTTAACTCTGGAAGTTTAAAAACAGGGGGCAGCTGCCCTGAAATCAGTACCGGGAATGTCATAGCAACCCCTCTTTCCTCAGAGCTTGATTCTGTTTAATTCAGAAGGGTGTCAAATCAAGACAGACAAAAAAATCAGCCACAGCCATTGTCCTAGGTCTCTCTCCTAGTTCCCCCTCCTCCTCAGAAGAAAATAATTTACTATTACTTCAGGCTGACTGTTACGAGGCACCAAGTAAACTAATTTCTCAGAAAAGACAGACAAGCAGGTTAATTAGGATCACAACAGTATGGGTATGGGGCATACATCGTAATGCACACTTTGCATATTTCACTACACTATGCCCAGTTATTTTCTTTCCGAAATTGTTAGGATGGCCTGAAATTTTAAGTAGCATTTGAAGCCAAAAGGAATTTTACTACTTCAATTTTTCCAAACTAAAAATGACATTTACTCTGAAGAATTACAGGTTTCAGCTATCCCTCAGATGTATGGCCTGGCCCTGGGCAGTGGGTAACTTAGCTCTGCTCAGGCCACAAGGCCAAATTCTGATCCAGGTTCTGCTACTGCCAGGCTCTGATGTCTGGATGTCCAGGGTCTGGCTGAATTTTTGAAGGACCCATGTAGTGCACACTGTGAGAATAAGTTCTGGATGTACAAAAACTCTACTGTAGTTCTGCCAGTTCAGCAGAGCTGCTTCAGTCCAATACTGCTATAACCAAGCACAGCATTCTGCTGTACTGTATTTAAACACTGACAGATTATGGTTGTTAAACTGTGTGAGCTATACAACTATCAAGTTTAATCATCTTGTAACAATCTTCTGACATTAAAGCTTGTACCTCTGGTTAGTTTCCAGGTAGAGTCTCTTCAAATAAGCACGCTGGAATTTATTTTTTTTCTTCAAAACTTAAGACACTTCATAGGAAAACAAACCAACCACACATGTGCAAACCTGTTGTTGAGAGTATACGAGGAAGTGCATCTTTCCAGCATGTCATCCAGCCCAAACCCCAGAGAAAAACAACAGGAGCACAAATTGAGATATGCACGGCAATTACTCTCCCCTGATCTCACTTGAAGGACTGTGATATGCACTTAATAGTTTTCAGCAGTTGCATTTGTTCCCTTTAGATTGAAGCAGTCTCTGAAGGTGCTACTTTTGTTTTTGCTTGTTGTCATTGTTGCCATAGGTGGAGCCCTTGTTAATTTCTGTAACCCCGATCATCCATCTGACACCAACAGAAGCTGCAAAACAAATACAGTTAAAGCTGCTTGAGGCAAGGCCTGATCTGTACTGGTGTAGCATCATGAAACAGACCTTGGATGAAAGGTGCATTTGATGCTCCCACACCTCCACATCAACTTATTTGCCTATGGCATCTCATGAAGGAAGAGCCTCAGGCTGGACACCTCCCCTCCCATCAGCAGGGAAGAGGCTACAAGGAACCAGGATGGGTGTGAGAGGCACAGGCATGCACAGCCTTGCGTGCCAGGAGAATGGAATTCTGCTGGCTTTCAACATCCCCATGTCTGAAAGAGCACAAGCAAACACAAGGGAACTTCAGATCTTGATAAACAAAAAAAATGTAAGTTGTGGTATTTGTTAATGGTAGCTCATGAAAATACCCATTACAAGAAAACAGGTTAATTTAAAAGACTTTTATAGATGATTCAGTAATAATTCACCACGTGCAAGGATTATTGTATTTATTTATCTGTGACTAAGTTGAATGCAACTTAACCTAAACTTCTTCCCTCACACCTCTGGTTTCTTTGTAAAGGGGCTCAGCTGCCCAAAATCTATTATTCCTCAAGCTTCTGCTCAGCTACTGAACACGTTCAGAGCTGCCATGCTTCTTTCAGGCCTAAACTTATTAGGAAGTCACAAACATCTTCCCTCCGCTCAGAATGCTTTCCAAAAAAAAGGAACCCAAACCAAACAAATCTAAGAAAGCCACAAACGTCCCAAACCCACTGTCTTTCTGACTGACGGTGACAGTTAAGGTGAGGTGCTCTTAATGTCTTGTTCCCATCAGTCTTTACTTCTCTAAGATGACTCTGGATTCTCACCAGCCAAAGGACTCTTTATGGTTAAGTCAGTGCCTGAGGTCACCAAGAGAATCCAGAGGCCTCATCCCTTGTGAACCGCAGGGCTGATACGAGGCCAAGACCTGGCATTTGCTGCTCTTCAGCCCTGGAAAGGGAGGAGGCTGGCAGCTGGAAAACAGTGCTGCCCTGTGCTTTACCAGCTGCTACTTGGCTCAACACGGGCCACGAAGAGCCATCACTACAGACTCGTGCTGTGTAGTCTGAAGTAAACTGGCAGTTTTTAGAGTGCAAGTGGTAACTGGATACCAGGGATGAGTCACACGCGATGTGACAGCATGGCTGGACACTGAGAAGCTGGCCTGCCCATGGGGCTGCCCTCAGGTCCTGTGGATGCCAGGAAAGCAGGGCCCTCTCACAGGCAGAGCTGTGCAGTGAACAGTCCAGAAAGGGAGCTGGCTCTGAGGGCTCTCACTGTCACTTACACTCCACTGTCAGTCCGTGAATAGAAACACACACCACTGAGACAAGCAAAGGGCTTCACTCTCATAGACAGACAAGAAAGAAAGAAAGAAAACCATCTCTGACATTTAACTGGCCATGAGCTGGGGAACACAAGAGAAAGATCTAACGTGGAGCCTGCAGCCTGGGGTCATAACATAATAGTAAGCATGAAATCATTAAGATTTTAACCACAAGGGGTAGAAACAGCATCTGGAGATGGGACACAGAGCATAAATAAGAGCAGCTGTTATAGCAGCCACACACCATACTGGGGATTTCATCCAGTTCCAAGAATGCCTGGACAGAAAAAACAACTAATTCAGCAGTTCAGATGTCTTTTTTTGTCCTTTGTTCCCTGGCAGAAACTGCCACTGCCTTCTATCCCCATTTCACCCTGTAGCCCTCAGCACCCTGGGGAAGGTGGGGTGCAAGGGGAATGTTTGCCAAGCATGTGAAAGCAAAGTGGGGTAAGGCTGGGCTGCCTCATTGGTCTGTCCCTGCACTGCCTCCTCGCCACAGCTCTCCTGGAGCTTCAGTGCAGACCTGAGAGATACATTCAGACTTAAGGATTTATTCACTTCTTGTTTTACATACAACTGTAGTAAGAGGAACTTCATGCTTTTTACTTCAAGAAAGGAGAGAAAGGGAGATCAAGCAGTAACTAATCAGCAGTGCCTAACTTCATAGCTGTGAGAGTTTAAGACCACCCTGAGAAGTGCATGAGAGAAGCTGTTGGCTGAAGCATCCTTGTACTACTCTACAGCAAACTGAGGTAACTGAGCTCCTGCATCTTTGTGCCCACCATTACTCAGCATCCAAAAGATGCAGGAGGTTGCTGAGGACCTGCTCTGCCTGCTAGAGTGCTGGGGGCTCAAGGAGGGCTGAGCTGACACAGTCAAGAGAGCCAAGAGTGTAATCTCTTTCTTGGAACATATTTTATCTCCAAGAAAATTATCACATCCACATGTAGTATCTCATCCCTCAGCAAAACCTTAGCTCAAAGGATTTCCACCTTTTCTCTTACAACTCAGATTTTTTCTCATCTGTTGCCCTGCCTTTATACTACACAGCAAATGCTATAAGCAGCACAGCAGGTGAGGGCATAAAAATTTCACACATATAGTTTGCACTTGAGTTATATAGGTTATACATTGAAATTGAGATTTGTACAACTAAAGACTGTATGAACTGTAGACATTTCCACTGAGGACCTATCCTACATACTATGAAGGAGAAGAAACAAGCAACACATGCACATAAAAAAAGTAAACAACCCACCCCAAATCCCCCAATTTCTAGGCACCAGGCTGAAAGGCCAGACTATCTGGCAGCTCCACCAAAAGGCAGAATCGACACAGGCATGATACTGCACATGGTTTGTATCCTGTTGTAAAACTTATTACAGCCCTGCTGGCTTGTCCCCTCCTCACCTTCCATTCATCTCAGCCTGCAGGCATCGCCAGCCTCGCTGCCCAGGTCACACTGTGCTCCAGCCCTGTGGTCACACTCTGCTCCTGGACACTGCGATGTCCCCAGGTTTGCAGTGTGATCCCACCCACACAGTGCACAGCACACACACAGCAGCTCCCACGGCATCCCAGCTGGCTCATCACTACCTGCACTCGGTTCAGAGGGAATGCTTCTCTCGCCTAGAACTGATATGTAGCTGCTGGCCCCGTGCCCTCAGCCCAGATGCCACCGTGCTTTTAGCATTAAACATGGAATAGCTGCTGCTCCCTTTAAAAACCCCCTCATCTTTTGCATACATTCCCCTTTTAACTGCTGTTGACAGCTTTACAATTAATTACTTCTAGAGCATGAAGGGTGGGTGTCCTCCTCAACACATGTTATCAAAACATGAAAGGCAACGCAGCATTTGGTTCTTTGAAGCCAAATGAGACTGAGGAAGCAGGAGGAGGAGGAGAAAAAAAAGAAGCTGCTGTCAAATACAGATACTGACATTTGACAGACATGCTTACTGCTTCAGCACCAAAATATCAGCACCAAGTTTTAAATAGTTGCTGTGAGCTAAGTACCTAAATACATTCTTGCCATGTGTCCTATGAAACTAAAGCTGGTTTTCAGAATACTTCTGTCCCTCAAACTATGTGAGCATTTATCCTCTGGCGCAGCAACTGCCTTGTATTGATTCAAGTAGTTTCACAAAGGGCTCCCAGTCCCAGAGGAGCAGTAAGGTGTGAGCACAGTGTGATGTCTGTTGGGAGTACAAACAGCCAAACTGCTGCACAGCAAAGCACAAGGGGACAGCATTCAGAGTATAAAAAATGTCATTTATTTAGGGTTGAAAGAGTTTGAGCTGAACCAAGCAAAGCTGTACATACACTGGTTATTCATTCTTAGATCTCACAGTTAGGGTCTGAGGGATTACCGTCCTTCCACTCCAGCTCAAGTGGAGCATTTTTCTTAGAGCTCTTTCCACCTGAACAGCCAGTTACTTACAAGCCAGTCAGTGTTTTACTGGAGAGCACAATAAGCAGAAACTATCCAAAGGACAAATGACAATCTAGAAACAATGCAGAGGGTACCAGGTAAAAGGACCTCCTAGTTACTCTGCTCAATCACAAAAGGTTTATTTTGTGCTTATCTGCACCTGTATCAGGTACTGAAACCCACCCTTAAAACCACCAATCTACTACAATGGGCTATTAGGGACTGCAGTAAAGTTCCTGATTCTGGAGTACCAGGTGAGCTGTCAAAGTGCCATAGAAAAAACCAAACCACTACCTGTGTGCTTCAGTTACAAACAGTGAGAAAAGGTCTGCTAGGAGCAATGGGAAGAGCTGATTTTGTCATCTGATAAATCCCTCCAGTCTGCAGAAAAACCTTCCTTTTACATTGTTAAGCCACCAGGTACCAATTACCACTCCCACTGTAAAGGCAGCAAACACAGTCCTCCCTGCTTTGCTACACACTGGCTGTGCTGGGCAGTTCCAGCTGCCACCAAGAGATGAAACCTCCAAGCTGCATTCGTGCCCATGCTCTGCTGTCTCCCAGCCACTGCAGGAGTCACTTTCGAGCCCTTGCCTAAAGCTGGAGACAAACTGCAGAATAAAATACTGGATGCTCCTCTGTCAATAGATGGCTGCACCACATCCAGAACGTTCATGACAGAGATCCCCCTTAGGACAGAGGACACAGTTAGGGCAGAATGGCCTTGCTACAGAAACTCAGCTGTTGGCTACAAAACTCAATGAGACAGCTTGGGCTGAGGTTTTTTCCTGCTTCCACAGAAAGAGACCAATTACTCCCAACTAGCAATAACATTGATTTTAAAGAAATATGGCAAAACAGAAACAGACTGTAACATACTAAGGTAACTGTTGCTCTTTTGGCACATAATGACACATCCAGTTTTAAGCGACCAGGATAAACCATCTCTGTGTTTTGTTTGACTAATGGCTGAGCTTTCTTCCACTCCCATGGATTCTCTTCCCTCCACAGCTTCACAGTGGCTGCTCTCTGCTCATAAGTGACATCATCTTTCTCATTCCCTGCTCATCAGCAAAAGGTGGCTGAGTCTGATCGGGCAGCAGCCTCTACCACGGGTCCTCCCCTGCAGGGCAAATCCAAGGCAAGTGCAGGCACTTTGGGATTGGTCACTCCAGGTGCGGAATGAGAACTGAGCTGCTGCTGAGCACAGAGGTGCTGCAGAGCCAGCAGAGGGCTGCAAGCTGCAGCAGCCCACAGGCGGGGCAGGCGTGTATGGGGCAGCAAAGCACATCACACACCCTCAAGGTGTTCTCTGCTGGGCTTTGGCAGCCTGGGAGCTCACACCCAGTGCTGCTGTTCATTCTGGCAGCAGGCTGCTGTAGCCTTCTGGTAGATCCAGTGTTACAGATAACCTGAGAATAAAGCCTTTGGATTATCACTGCATTCAAGAGATGACTCAGAGCAGCCTGCTTATTAACCTTTCCTTCTGGCTAGAAGCAGAAGAAAGATAAGTGGGGAGCAAGAAAAGGGGAAAGAAATGAAAAGAAGGTAATTCTGGCTGTCTATTCTTGGTAGCATCATAGCTTTTTTCCTTTACAGGAACTTTCTTTCACTTCTTGATAAAAGATGCGACCTAGGTCACTAATGGCAAGATTGTATTAGGCTTAGGGTGCAGGGTGAGGGGTGTGATGTCACTCAGCTAAATGATAAAGGGCTAAATCCAAAACCATCAAAAATGCTACAATGCCAAGCAGTAAAGCAGTCAGCCCTGAGGTTAAACTCCAGAAACCCTGAATGATGGTGTGAGGCTCCCTGTGGAGGGTACACAAGGCATGAAGCACTTAGAAATGGCACCCAATCAATCAGTCTGCTGAGTGGAGAAACTGAATTAAGATGAAAATGCTGAAGGAAAGATGACAAATTCAAACCATTTTGCAGTAGCTACACTTCAGTGCACCATTAGGCTATCGTTCCACAATCCAGTGCCAAACAGACTATGCCAGCATTTCTTCCAAAGGCAGAACAAATGTCCTCTTGAGCCAATTGCCAGGCAGTAGCATTTACAATGGTGTCACACCTCATCCCACCCTGCTGTTTACCCACTGTGCACAGGAGCACAGGGGAGGCTGATTCACCTTTTCTGTAAGCGACAGGGATTTGAACCCATTGCCTCCCATTCCTAGCACACCCGAACCACAGTGCTCACTCTACTCTCCCATCCTCTTCACCAGTCAGAGAAGGGGAAGGGGGC
The DNA here is from genome assembly GCA_013399945.1 of Ploceus nigricollis. Taxonomy (NCBI): domain Eukaryota; kingdom Metazoa; phylum Chordata; class Aves; order Passeriformes; family Ploceidae; genus Ploceus; species Ploceus nigricollis. The sequence goes on from VXBC01008338.1 coordinate 270,256, forward strand.
ACTGCTTGTGACATCCAAAAGGAGGTGGGTGGACAAAGAGGCTTTTAAGTTATAGTTGCTGCCCCAAGGAATTCTTACACATTTTACACAAAGCATTTTTGGGGTAGCAAGCACCAACAGTTTCTCCAGATGAAGACAAGAGCTCAGGATTCCCTTCTTTTTTCCTCTACCCTGCCCACCTATATGTACCATCTATTATGTTGGACCTTATCCTTGCTCATTTTCCTTCCTCTAGCTTAAAGAATCATGAAGGAAATTTCCTGCCTGCATGCATACACACACACACAAAATGTTCCTTCTCCAATTACTTCTATAAGAAGCATCAACAGGAGCTTGATGCAGCATTTGTTTTGGTGGGCAGTTTCTGAAAAAGAATATTGTGTGCCTACCACATCAAACTCTTCACAAATGGCTAAAAGGATGTTAGTTAATCTTGATCAATCTAGCTCAAGATTCAGACTTCTGAGAATGCAAAGAAATGTTATGTGCTAGGAACAATTTCCTGGGTAGAGAGCAAAGATCCACTTCTGAGACAAGAAAACGCTCCATATTTTCCTATCTCCTCTGTGTTGTTATTCTGCACATGGCTTTTTAAGTCAGCTCTGTATCTAAGTTCTCTCAAAGCCAGGAAGACTGAGAAGTTCTGTTTCTTCTTCCAAGCTTGTTTGTAATATACACAGATGTGAATGTGATGAAATCATAAATACCTGTGATGGTCAGCGCAATAACAGAAAGTATTTGCTTCAAAAATGTATGGCTTATTCTGGAAGGGAATTTATTCTTCAAACCAGCACTCAATCACAGACACCCAGATATGATGCAATTGCTAAACTGGCCTGGTTCCTGCTTCCATGAAGAACACCAAATAAGATCTCCTTCCCTTTCTTTGGGCCAGCTCCTTGTTTTTTTCCTTCCTTGTCTTAAATATCATACTAGTTGAAATATGAACCAAAGTAGTTCAGAACTGCCACAGGAACTGTAGGAATCACCTGTGACAGTCCATGCCCTGTGCTACATAAGTCAGAGTAGATGGCCACAACAGGCTGTGCTTAAATCATGAATTTGTGGATTACCAGTGCATGACACATCAGACTATGATTGGACAAAAGCATTCTCAAAGGAATAAATTATCCTCGTGCTTCTCTTCTAAGCATTTTAAGTACAACATAGCAGCAAACAACACAGGAAAAGAAAGCCTTTTGTAGGCAACCCACCGAGAAGTCACTGTTTGAATTCTACAGAAACAGAAAATTTTGTATGCAGCTCTTACAAAAAATACTACAACTATAAAAAAATAAACAAAAATAGAATCTTTTTAACCTAGTGCAGGCTAGAGTGGACATATTAGATGGGTTGTTGAATTCACAAGTCATCCTTATACTTAGCAAATCTCACTAAATCCTATTGGACAGTTACACTGTAAGTAATCTTTTTGTATCAGAAAACTTACCTATTATAATGACAAATGCAAAACTAGCCAGTGTCAGTGATGATCCACTGTTGATCATGTTGATGAGCAGCTGGAACAAAGGATATTGCAGCAATAAGGCCCAGAAAAGCCAGTTCAAAAGTGTCCATGGTCGACGGGGTGGTATTGTAGGGACTGCTGGGTAGGTTCCTGTGCGGTAATATTCTTCCTGGAATGCATCCTAGCAGAACAAAGGAGGGCAACAATTAAATCCCCATCTGCCAACAAAACTAGCCATTCCTGGCTTTGATGTTCCTCCTTCTGGAGGCTTGTAACCACAGGGGAAGATCAAAGACCAGCTGATGGCTGGAAAGCTTGTACTTTGAAGTCAATAAACACAGAGTAAAAAAAAAAAAAAAAAAAAAGGGGGAGCATACACTGATGTGTGAATAATTTCTTTCTCCTACACACAGCAGCCTGAAAAATGCCATATCTGGAGAGCATAGCAGCCTATGAAAACAGGAGGGATGATGGGGCATACCTACACTCCTGCAGCAGTGCAGACATCACTGCTGAACCTCCTGCAGGAGCCACAGCCACTGCCCAAGCACTACAAGGTAAGCCAGGGAAGTGTCTGGGCTCCATACTCAGCAGCATCTTCTGTTCCCTCTTGTTTTCTCCAACTGCTGCTCTCAAACAGCACCCACAAACCTGTCAGAAAAGGTGACCAGGCATCATTTTGTCCCACACCCCAAAGAACACCACCCCCTCCTGCCTCTGTCCCATGGATGTAGTCTTGATCACCTTGTTCCCATGATGCTTGTGGTAGGAAGTTAGGACGCTGAACCTCCCTAGAGGCAGTTTAGTGTGTAAACAGCACAAAATCTCTCACTGGCTTTGAGCAAATTACTTGACCTTTAAGTATAATACAAGGAAGATAATGGGGTGGGGGTTGTTTTTTTCTGTTTTGTAGCAGCTGTTTTTTAAAGCACAGGAGACTTTGAATTCAGTACCTTCCTCTATAGCCCACATGGGTGAATAGCACTGCCTTTACTGATCTCACCAACCCAAGGTATCAAAAGTGGGTAGGGGAATAAAATCCCTCCCTCCTTGTTAAAAGCAAAGATTATTAATCTGTTATCTATTAATCTGTGTTATCACAAAAAACTGGTTGATTAATGAAGTCAGCATTAGACTGACATAAAAAATAATTTAATCAGAATGAAGTATGATATTTATTTAAAGAAAGGATTTTTGATTTCTAAAACTTCTAGGAAAGCCAAGACTAATCAATCAAAAGACTATTTTTTCTACTATGCTGTGACTTTACACTTACTTACACTCCAGCTGACACAAACAATTCTTTACTTACTTGACAGCAACTTGAGCAATTACAAGCTGTTACCACTTTATCTATTTCAAAATGAACATTCAGTTTTTAAGGGATTATGCAGTAATTAAAGCACTGTACTCTCTTTATTGAGATTACAAAAATTTTAAGTGTTTTACTCATGTGAGCTGGATTGTAGTGAGATCACTGTGGCCAATTACTGAGCCATCTTCAACAGAGTTCACAGTGTATGAAGTTTTATTCACAGTGCAGTGAAGACTGCTTTAGAACACAGAGCTACTCATCACTAGTAAACTGAACTTACTACATACATACTACATACTACAGTTAGGCTTTTCAATACTGGTAGTACCCAGGGAAGTGAAGAATTCCCGACTATTGCTGGCATTGCCATTAGAGGGCCTGCTACTACAGAGAGCAGGACAGGCTGGCTTGAAACAAGCACAGCAGGGTTTTCTTTGTTGGCTCTGCATGGCATGAGGGGCAGCAAAACCACTGACCACACCTCACTGAGAGGCTTGAGACAGATGGAAAATACAAAAGGCAAAACAATGTCAAGGCCAACAGCTCCACCACATTTCCCACTGTTGCGGAGAACAGCTCTTCAGTCATAATTCCTTACCCTTAAACACGTTCATTCACTTGCAAAGGCATCTATGGGTTCATCTGTCTTGAAAGCTTTTGCGAGGGTGCCTATGATGCCCAGCAACAAGACAGGCTTTAAATAGATAACAGACCTCACTATTTCCCAAAATCACCTCACTCACATTAGATTCCTTTCATTCCTCTGCCTACAGAGCTTCTTTTCAGTTTGTAATAATTCCATCCACGCAGGTATCACATTCTGACACGGAAACATGAACATGCTCCCTCTATTGCCCCCACCACATTTAAGTTACTTCAGACAGTGAGGGGGAGGGGTAATGCAGTGAGGGGAAATCAGGGAACATCCATCTCCTTGTGAGAGGCTAACTGGATTCCTCCTCCCGGTTCCCACCAGGAGGTCTGATGGCAGAGGTATGCTGCTGCCCCTTTGTGAGGAAGCCCAAAAAGAATGAGTATCCAGAAATATATTCTTTGTTCCCATACACTGGAGTTCTGTACACTTCTCCTCTTCAGTTAGGCTTTGCTGATTCCCTAGGACATTTCTGTATATATTTTCAGGCCCTGTTTTCCAAGCTTCTTTTACAAGCAAGAAGAATTAGAAGCTTACTCTCTTTTTAATGAAAATTAAGATTCTCAAGCAGAACTTCTACTTCAGACATTAAGCTATAAGGAGGTAAAAAAAAGAAAACAAACATGACAGGACTAGCAGAATTGTGACTACTACATATTTCCTCTTCAGACCAGGCAAAAAGATCCTCAACCCAGTCCTTGTTAAAGTCAAAGGGTGCCTTTCTGGCAATGGCAGTTAAAAAAAAAGCAAAAGAAATAAAAAGAGAAGGCAATGTGCAACCCAAATTGAACTTCTGTCATAATTTGGAACTAACTGATACAGTGCTGGCCATATGTGGAAGGACAAAATCTACCCCTGGTGAGGAAGAAACATATGGAGATGGTACTTACTGTAAGCCTGGAAAAGGAAGGAGAACAGTGTTTGGCTTAGAGCAGCAGCACAATGCCACTGTTCATCTGGCAGGACTCTGTTCAACTGCATTTGTAGCAGTGACTAAGCCAAAAAAAGAAGTGATAAGTTCACTTATCACTTCAACAGGCTCCCACAGTGAAGTATCTTGGATTGAGGTACATGTAGGTGAGATCAGACAAGGAGGTAAAAAACAACGGAATAAGGGTCTCTCGAAGACTCTCACTCCTTTACTAATGTCCATATGGAGAAATAAATAAATTTAAAAAAAAATTAATGTCCCTCCAAGTCCAGTAACTGCTGATTTCATTACTCATTCCAACAGCTCTGCAATCCTGATCATCTTGGATGCACAGGCCTTGAACTCAGTACCTGTGGCACTCTCCAGCCACTAAAAACCATGCTACTACAGCATAATTCAGTACACTGTATGTGTGTCTTGAGAAACTACTGCAAAATTATTAAACTTATTGAGAATAAGTAACAGCACAGGGAACCATAATGTGTGTTAAAATAGGGTCTCTGCTTTCCAGTAGCATGCACATCTTGTCTTACTTTGAAACAGCAAGTGAAGCACTGCAACCAAAACAGACAAAGCAGGGGATGAGTGTGTATCTTGCAATGAATTACTGCCCTTTGAACAACAATTGAACAACAATTTTTTACATTGTATCATAGATATTTTCTGACTCTGAAGACAACCTGAAACAGAATAAATTTTTGGAAACAGCACCTGGGTGGCACTGCTGTTTGTTATCCGACCTAAGAGCCTATAATCTTTCTAAGATGCAGGGCAGAAAGGTGAAACAAAATTGTATTTTTACCCTGCAGGTGGGCTTTCATCATCTCAGAACTCTGAAAGAAGTTGTCCCTGTTCTACATTCTACCAGTCTGATTTTACAAAGACATGGGCTTCAGTAAACCTGGAATGACTGCAATGAAGTAAGTTTCACTAATGTAAAACAGCTGGAGAAAGAGAAACATGCTGCCTTCAGAGAAAAACTAAAATATCACCAAAAATCCCAAATCAAAACACAAACAAATAAACAAACAACTCCCCCTAGCCTTAATCAATCAAAAACATTCACATAACCAAAAAAAGTTTTCATGGAATGGAAAACTGAACACAGCATACTTCAGTCCTGGATGCAAAACATCACTCCTATACTTAAATAGGAAACCAGAGACTTAACCGATCAGCAAATGAAGTTGTCATGAAGAACAGATATGAAGAATACTATGATATATTGTACAATATAATATTATGAAGGATAGATGTACCCTCTGTTAGCACTAGAAGCAACTGAGTATTTGCCAAAGAGGGAATAACAGAAAAACCTTGGAGTGAATTACTGCAATGATGTAAAAAAGGATTGAGGAAAACAATCACTGCATTCACACTTACGTTCTTGTCTTGCAAACGTCTGAATAGTTCTCAGGGACATGAAACAGGGCTAAAAAGTCATAGTAGCAGAAAGTGGACTTCTGCAATGCTGAGCAAAAGGACCATTTACACGTACATGGGCCCATGGGTAACAGCCTGCTTTTCTGCAAAGGTGCTGTGGGTTGTGCCTGATTCGGGTGTTAGGGGCACAAACTATGACAAGGGGGATCAGAGGCAAAGGGAGTAGACCTACAAGTGAGGTCTCAAGACACATTTACTTTCCTAAGCAAGCTGCTTAGAGGAGCTATGAATTACATCAGAAACAGTCATGGTTTGAAAGTGAGAACTGCCAGGGCCCTGTCTATTAGAAATGCTAATGTGGTGTCCTGGTAAGAGCAGGACAAATGGCACAGCAGAATTTTGCTGTTCCAGTGAGAGGAAACCAGAGCATAGCTATATTCTATAATTTTTAAATCCAAGGAACTGCTGCATTCCAGTCTGAATACATAACTTTGATCAAGGTATTGAAGCAAAGTGAGCTGCCAGGCCCTCATGCTGTGCGTACCTATGACTCCCACTGACTGGAGTGCTGTGTGCATTCAAAAAGCACATCCCCCAACAACTATCTCTAACATTCATAAAACAGCCCAGAAGAAACAGATTCTGAAAGAGGAAGGATTCATATGAAAGCATTTGCAAAGAAAAAAAAAGAAAAAACCCCAAACCACTGGGCATCTACAAACACAGTAATTATTATTCTCTCCCAGTCCTATGAAATTAGGAATCTTAAATGCATGTCTTCTATACCCACAGTGTGAAAACAATTTACCAGCCTGTCCTTTTAATGGTGGATGTCTGCCTTGGTAAGAAAGGCAGGGTAAAACAAGGGACAAAAATTATAATGCACTAAAGAAAATATCTTATTTAGCCCGCAAATTACTTCTTGGTTTAAAATGTCTTCTAGGGGAAGGGGGTCTTTCTACTAATCAGAAGGAGGTACGATAATTTTGATTTTTGTATCCTTATGCAACTTTCTAAAGAAGAGGCTTAGAACTGCTCTAGAAAGGCTTGTTTAAGCTTTCTTCCCGTTGCTCTATGTACAAAACGAAAGCAATCATGACTGGCAGCAAAGGATCAGTTTGCATGTAGAGAAACAGAGCACTCACCCTGAAAACCAAACAAACCAACTCACCCCAAGCCTCCAAATTAGGACACTACACATGCACACTGTAAAGGTCTACTAGCACTATAAATAACTGAGCACTAGTGGCTCACAAGTGCTGTCTTGACAAAAAAATCCAACCTTTTCTTGATATAGTTTATGGAGCCAGGTAGAACATTCCTGCTCATCTTCTGGGACATCTTCTAGTGGAATCCGCCTGCCAGTGGTAAAGAAGAGAAATTGAAGAATATTAAATACTTTGACTTTCATGAACAGCACTTGCATTATACAGACAGATTATCTGACAGAAGACTCACTACATTTTTCATCTTTTTTTAATTTGTGCAAGACCTAACAGCACTTCAACAAGCAAATACAGAGGGGATTATGAAGAAATCTGTGATAGTCCCCAAACTAATTGCCAAAACAAATTTAGCCATGAGGTTCACCCTGCCTGTAACAGCTTTTCAGGATGGGTAAGCAGCTACCCCGAGTTGTGAAAAGCAATTTCTATGCTATGCCAGGCTGACTTGCAGCAGGCTGGAATGGTGCAAAGGGAGACACAGCAAGAGGAACCCCTCTGCTCTGTTGGAGCTGACATCCACAGGCAGGGCTCTGTGAATGCCATCCAGCCAGGCCATGTACACCAAACACGAGGGCACCAGGCTGAGCTACCACGTGGGAAGAGGAATCAAGAGAAACTTTCTTTTTACCCTTGGACAAAAACAGTTCTGAAAAAAAAACTTTTTCAAACAGGCAGAAAAGGAGGAGTAGAAAGAAAAGGTCACCCTATTCCACTTCATATAACTATCCAGGATAAAGCAACTGGACCAGCTCCCTGGTCCACAATAGCTCTTAAGGGGTTATAATGAACTCCTGATCACTTGCAGCATCACTTCTAGGCTCCTATGCTCTAATCCTACATAATCACATGCCCTGAATGCCTGTAGCACAGGTGCTGCTGGTAGAACCTCACCTGGGAACTGGCTCTTTCCCATTAAGATCATGGGAAGCCATTAGGGTATTCGTAATTTATAGAAACCTTAATGAAAATAAATCCAGGTAATGTTTTTTTCATTAAACAATCCCCTTCTTGGTAGGGAGGGCACAGCTGTCAAATACATCACCAACAACACCACCAGATGGGAAAGTCCTGAGCCTGACCTCCACCAGAGGAACTGGAACTATCCCTGGAACTCCTGTGCCACAGACAGGTATAAAGCAACTCCACCTGAACACTTAGATTGTGTTTGGTATTCTGGCCAAGTCAGTGAAAAGAGGCCCCAGTGCTGCTGTTGAGCTAACAGACACACAAATGAATAAAACAAAAAGTTCTGTAGACATTTATGGGCTCCTCTCATAGTTATAATCACAGAACTTTACCAGAAACACTACCCAACCCATACGAAATTTTATCTGAAGTTCTGTGAAGCCAGGTTGGTAGAGATCTGCTTTCTGTTACAAGTAATGTTTTACTTGAAACATTCCCTTATTTGACAAAGTGTGATTTCAAGTGAACACTCCTGCTGAAAAGGAATGAAAATATGGATTACTTGCCTTACATATAAATCTGCATGATACTTCTTTCCGTTTAGAACTCCCAGCAATGTTGGATTTTCATTATTTCTAAAATTAAGGGTAGAATCATAGACTGCAGAAACTACAAGAAGAAAAACAGGTTATGTGTTTACTGCAGTAATACAATGCAAATATTTTGCAAATGCAAGTAATTATCTATCAGACAAGGACAATATTTAAGTAAGCCATCAGCAATAGCACCACAGTTAGAACTTTCACCACGGTAAAAATGACAATGGAACATTCAACATGGAGGTTTTCAAATAACCAGTGACCCTTTCAGGAACTGCACCTGCAGAATGGAAAGGTTTGCTCTCCATCCACCCATGCCTCCGTCCTCATCAGGTGCAGTATGATGGGCATAGGGAACCCAGTTATAGCTTCTGACAGAATACACCTAGGACTTCCTAGGAGTCAAATGGTTGCAGAACTGTTACCTTTTTCAGCTCACTGTGAATCAACAACTACCCCCTAAATCTGAGGAAACAACCAGGCAGATACACACTTTACAAACAATGAACAATATGTACCCTTTGACTAAGAACAGGTAAAGTGTGTGTGAGAGACCTTCTGCAGCAGGAGGGCTTAATGCAGCCGTAAATGGCCGGGTCCGAAGCAGCCCCCGGGTCATGTCCATTGTTTGGTAACTCAGGCACTTCCTCTAGGGCAAAGGCAGAGAGAGAATGACACACCTCATCTTGTGTGAGCTGGCTGCTGCTATGAAGACATGCAGATGTGAGGAAGAGAACATGGAAGCTCTGCTGAACAAAACTGCAGACAAACTTCCAGCACTGAGAAAATGGCACAGCTCAGGACTGGGTGGGAACAGTAAAACCATTTGCAAAGGCTGATGGCATACAAACTAAAAGTGCAGTAACAAGCAGCTGCTACAGAAAAAGCATTCACTGTTTAGAACCACATGAAGTGCTGCAAAAAAGTTTATTTGAACACATCCCTAGATACACTATTTTCCTGATGTCACAAAATTACCACACAATGATTCATCTTCCTGACACTGAAATAAGTTGTGCATCATGGTATGAACTTTAAGTGCAATGACAGCAAAAAAACTTTCCTATTTTTTGTCTAAGTCACACAAATGTGACTAAGAAGCATTTTCATGTGTAGCTTGTTGTATTTTAGGCTTTCTGCTGTAGAGTTTTGCAATAATTAATAAAAATGCATGTGGTGAACCTTTACTGTGAGACCTCTTGACCCACCTAAGAAAGACTTATTACACAGGACAGATTTGCTCCTGGTTTTGAAACCTCTCTAGCTATGAGAGATAAATATGGTTTGGTCTCAGCATTCAGCTCCCAGAAACTCACATCATTTGTTACTGCAAAACTGAATTCACAGGGGGCAATAGAACAGCCTGGCTTCAGTGCCGAAAGGAAATCCTGAAAATAAAGGCCAAACCCCTGTCAGTGCAAAAGGACTCTGTCCCTCACTAACTCCATTCTTTTCGTACTACAATTGGGTTCTCAGCCCAAACTTAAAACTAAAAACAAGACAAAATCTACTTCAAGCACACTACTCTCCCTGTAAAATACAAGTATGAAATTACTTCTTTTTAATCAATTATCTGCCTCCATTTTTAAGCTTCTTAGTGTAGAAGGATTTTACTAATCTACTCTAATTTACTAATCCAATGTAATTGAAGGAAAACAAGAGCTCAGTTTGGTTTATACAGTGTAAGCTTCTTAGTTTATTCTTTAATAGCATGAGATTATTCTAACAACAATAGGGATGCAATGAAGCAAAGTATGATATACACAAAACTTTTTCTTCCATCTCTTACAAGGCATCTACATTTGAGTTTTTATATGAATTGGGTTTTTGTTGAGAGACATTGGAAGATAGTTCTCCTGCTCTGAAAAAAACTTCTGTGGAGATGGACAGTAACATCTTTATGTGGTGACAGTCTTACACAGAGTTTTCCTTTTCTCCAGGGGGGAAAAAAAAAGCTATTCCAGTTTCCAACTGGTCTGTAGTTTAATATTCAGTCTAGTACCTTTTAATAATACAGTGAGATCTTTTGGTGCAAAGCAGTGCCAAACCCAAGACAACAAGAGCAATGTGCAGGAGTAAACAGACCTCTGTTATCCAGCTATAACTGAAGGTAACTAAAGATTTTAGCTTTCTCATTCTGAGAGTGCAGGAAAAGAATAACAATGAAAGTGTCCAAGAAAAAGGCTGCATGAAATTAAAATTTGCCAGAAAGCATCCACAGTCAAAGAAGCACTAGCATGCTGTGTGACACACTGAAACTGGTTATCATTAAACATAGATTATGTTAATTGGAATGCATAATTAGAATTGGACATCTCATGACTTTCTCATCCAAAAGCTGAAGAGACCAGAAAATTCATATTCTAAAACAAGTGAAAAAAACCCCTCCATAGTATCTTGAAAACATTGCAACTGTCTCACTCTCAGGCTAATACAAGCAGCAATTGCAAAGTTTTGCTTCAGTTGTGAAATATTTTTTCAAAGGAGTTGTATCTCAGAATCTCTTTTTCATTAAAAACCAAACACAAATATTTTAAAGCTTTTTCTTTCTGTCAAAAAACTGATTAGGATTTTTTTTTTGTTTTTGTTTTCTAATCTCTGCCCAGCTTTCTTGTCATATCATTAACTTTGGGCTTCGTCTACAGCATTCTGACAGAGAGCTAAGTACTTAAGAATTTAAGATTTAATTTCTTAACTTCAACCTAAAAAAAAAAAAATCTTCGGATTACATATCCAGAGAGGATTTTTCTTACTTTGACTGTCCTCTTGAATTTCACGCATTACTTTGTGGCCATGGTGGATTATGCCAGGACAATTCACTGACAAATCGACCTACAGGCAATGAGTATGGTACATGCATCTTCATGATAGCACAAAATAATCTGAAGACTGGAAAAGGGAGGGAAAGGTACAGTGACACTCACTGTACTGCTGATGTGACACCTCCTTGACACAATCCTTTGATTTAACATTTCATTAATTGGGCCAGCTTGAACAAAAACCACTCATCCTCTCAAACTTGGTTACTTGCTGATGATGAATAGAAACCCACTTGAAAAAAAAAAAATCCAGGACTAATATACAGCTCATGGGGGAAAAAAGTCATTGCAATACCCCCAAACACTGTCATAACTGAACTCCGTGAGAATGTCACCCTGGAATTTATTCTCATGCATTCCCTCTGGGACAGCTTCCCAGCATGCACAACTGGAGGAAAAGGTACACAACAAAACTTGGGCTTATCTACAATCTATTTTGAAGTACATTTTTAAGTACAACTCTTTACTAAATAAAAGCAGCTGAAAGGAACTGCCTGATATGCAGCCAGACAATAAAAGTAACATTTAAATATATTTTTGCAGTACTTGAGACATCTACTTTTACTGTAAGTAATGGATGAATGCTTTAGAAACAGATTTGCATTTTCATTTGCTTCCATGAACAGTGCAGGTAGCAAACAGCAATTTATTAAGAAAGTGAACAGCTTCTAGAAATTAAGTTCCGGGGGACTGCATCTGTAAAACCATACTGGTAGGAACGGTCACTGACAAAAGTATCAGAACAAGTTCAGAAAACATTAAAAGCATTTTTTAAGAATCAAATTATGTATGGAGATCTGAACTTCTGAAAGCAAGTTCTGAAGGAAAACCAATTCCATTATCACTTATGAAAGAAATTAGTTAGGAGGTAAGGTTCTTTACTTGTTATTTTTATCCAAATACATCTGCTTATGCTGACAGATATGGCATCATTGGTATGGAGTCAGATTCCAATATATGCACATTAAATAAACTCTTTCCAAAACTAAGTTTTTCACAACAGGTGGGCTTGCCAGACTGATGTCACCAATGTCTATTTCCAACTACTGCAGAACTACTTCAGAACTCTTTCCACAGTGACTGCAGCAGGTAGCATTAAGACTTGATATAAAGTTTTGAAGAGGACCAACCTGTGATCTCTGCTGCCACGGGTGAATTACATCTACAGACAGAGAAACCAGCATCTACCCATCCCATAGTACTACAGCCTCTGACAAGCTGAATCACACCCTTGTCAGAAAGGAGGAAAAAAAATGGGACAGGAGCTCTGTCACACCCAGCTGTGAACCGGTCCCAAACCTGTGACTTGCTCCACTGCTATGTTGTGCTGCAGCTATATCCCTTAGCAAGGCACTTCAGTCAGGCCCATCACCCTTGTGGGAGAACAGAAGGTGCATCAGCCTAAATGGCAGAGCCCTAAATGGGCTCAGGCAGCTCAGCACCAGTCTCACACTTTTAGAGATGCACAGGGATTTGACCTAATTTCTAGACAGTATTACATTTCCAGATCATGGAATGTCAGAAGAGACTGCCACCACATCCTCCATTCAAAAAATCCGCATGGGCTTCTTATCTGTACATAATAATGCTACAAGGAGTTCTAAAAAATAAGACACTGTTTTCAGATGCTCTTTACATGAACCCCTTGTCTCTATAGGACAGAAACATATAGCAACCCAAGCAGTAACCTTTCTATCTCCCTCTCATTGCAAAAAATAACAAGGCAAGTAAAGCAATAAACCTCGAAGAACCTGCAACACCAGTCTGGGGTCATCAAACTCTCAGAGGTTTGTTGGTTGGATTTTTAAGGTCAAGTTTTTGCTGAAACTGTGTATGAGAAGTTACGACTCTGCTTCTCCTTGAAGCCTCACAGGGAAATACTGCATTCTTACAGGCTTTACACTGCTTGATCTAGCAAGTTACAGCTTCTGGATTGAGGCAGTGACATATACCCTACTCCCCTAAATAAATAAGTAATTTAGCAACCTCGGTCTCCCTTTTCTGAAGGTATTTCAAATATTTATAGTACTAGTAAGTGTTATGATAGTGTGTGGCATGAATGTCCAAAACTTTTTATGTCACTTGGATTTCCTAAAGTTGTTTCCTTTTGGAATGTTTTCCCACAACCAGCTGCTTGTCCACCATCACACCATATTTTGCTTGCATTACACAGAGCAGTGAAAAGAACAAAATCACCACCAAAATAACCTGTTCCTGATTCCCAGCTCAGGGCATTAGAGGCCACAGAGTTTTGATTCAAGCCTTCTTCTGTGCCTCAAGTCTACTACCCCCTGCCCTCAGCAGAACAGTCACCCTTATTCCAAAGGCAAGGCTAAACTGTGCTCTTCATGGGGTTTCTGGAGGCTTCACGTAACTTACCTCTTCTTCATGGATCAGAAAGGATCCAAGCTATGCTATCCATCTTGGGGGTGGAAAATAGTGGGTGCCTGGGAAGCTACAACAGTGGTATGATCTACCTGGCTTGCCAGAGGGTATTTGGAAGAAATACAAGAAATAGCAAGCCAGCTGACTGGGAAGCTTTTCTTACAGCAGCTATCCCAGATATGCCACATAAAAACATGTCTTCAAGGACAAAAGAAGTTCTGACATTAACTTCAGTCAAGCTGGAACATTTTCTTCTAGACCAGAAACTACTTTTTTCTTTCTTACACATCAGCCATCTAACACACAAATCTACCAGATCTCAAAGACCCTGTAACACTACAGCTCCTTAGCATTGTCTTTCCTTTGCCCGTGAAGTACACAGCAGAAGACTGATGGTAGTACTAGTCAAAGAATTTGATAGATAGTATTAGTCAAAGAATACCACTTCAAAGGCAACCTGTGCAATATGATGTCACTTTAAAGTTGGCAAATACAAGTAACCAGAAATAAATGGAGAGCTCAAAACAATGTTAATGAAGAAAAACTTAACTCAACTCATGTTCTGTAATGTAGAAACTGTTTATAAATTTCACCTACATGTATCTTCAGTCAAGGCCTACTCCCCTTCCTCAGCTCCATTAAGAAACTCTAAAGAGCAAATCTGTACAGAAATTTAAAGTAGAATATTTTTTTATTTTAAATTGCATTATATGAGGTAGTCATTTACCACAAGAAATTATTTTAAGACACATTGCCTCAGACTCTCTACTGATGCATTTGCTTCATTTAGAATAGAATTGATTAGCAAATACTAAGAAATACTATTCTTTGGCAATAGGTACAAAATATGCAAGAAAATATGTACCAATTGGTACAAAATATGTAACTGAGATTCCTCAACACAGAGTCACTGTTAACAAAACATAACAATAACAAATTAAAACCCAAAAAACCAAACAAAAAACCCCACAAAAAAGCAAACAGAAAAACTCCAACCAAAACCAACCCCACAAACTGATTCAGGACTCTGTTATTAAACCAAAGGCTAATGAAAAAACCAGATGCTTCTGAAAGCACCCCAGGATTTTTCTGCTAGAACACACGCTACAGGGAAAAGAAAAGCATGGCAAACTGTCAGCAGTTAGAGGAAATAACCATTTAGCATTGTCCCCTGTGACTTTCCTTACCTACATTTCTCAAACACTGCACGGTGACAGCAAATCCTTTCGTTCGTGGCAGGAGGTGATACTTGAGCTTGGGCAGACCTTTGGCTTCGGCTACCTTCATGCTGATCTGATGCTTCTGTTCTGTGAACCTTGTGCCCTCACAATGAATCAGGAACTAAAACCAAGACAGAACTACAGTTAGACAGAAGCTCAGGTCTTCTGCTGACTGAGCAGAGTTCTCTTGAATTCCCACCAGCACAACCCAAATAAACACTGCCAGCTGGGACAGGTGTAGCCACATACACATTTATGTAATTTATTTGACTGACGTAGTAAATCCCAACCAACCAAAAAAAACCAACCCCAAAATCCCAAATCCAAACACTCATCCAGTTTGAACCTCAGCATTTAGGCTTTAACATCTGCTGTGCTACTTGCCATCAGAATGACTTGGTTTCTCTGAGTCACTCGATCTCTAACAACCTGTTAGAAAACACTCAAAACATACTCCTGTTGCAAGTCTCTCTCTGATGGTGAAGTGTTCAAACATCATGGCATCTAAAACTTGCTAAGTGTCTAAACCAAACACATTTCTAGGAAATGCTTCAGTGCCCAGCTTGTTTGCCCTCACTCTAATCTGTTTGCTTTCTCTATGGCACTTGACGTCCATGGAAAACTTCAGGCAGTAACTTTGCTGCCAATGAGACAGCTGTTAACAGATGTCAGGCAGCACATGCATGACAACTGAAAGGCTCATGCTCTTATGAACTATACCGTCAAGTGCTCAGACATGAATAATTACAATCCTGCCACTGGCAGTCAGGGGAGAGCATGCAGATATCTGGGGATTTACCACTTGCTCATCTGCTTTCCGCCAAGCACGAATGCAAACTAACACATCAGAGAGCACTGCCAAATGACACAAACTAAGTCCTCATAACCCACAGCAGAAATGTAGCCAAAAAAGACAGAGATACTGAAGAAACTAGCCAAGCAGCCAGCTTCAGTTGTTGCTCATCCAAGAGTGCTTTTACTCGTGTATTGCATGCATAATGTTATTCAGATTGATGAGACACAGAGATGAGAAACTGATGACAAAATCTCTCTAGTTCACTTAGCATGCTTTGCCTTGTCTACTTTCCAAGGTGCTATTGCTGTGCCTTTTGACATTATGTCGTCATAAAAAAGCAAATTAAAACTCCAGACTGCAATAACCCCAGGTGTACATCAACAATTATCTCCCTTACATAGGTATAGCTCCTTTTTAGCAATCCCTCTACAGGAGTATCTACAGGATGGTGGCGGCTTGTGCTCATTGATTAGAGTTGAGCTGCCTACATGTATAGAAAAGTCACAGAGCCCAGGCAAATCTCTGGAGAGAAACTGAAATTAAAATCCCAGAATCACCCCTTTGCTAGACAGCCTCCTGCCTGGAAGTCACTTAAACATTGAAGCATAGAGATTAGTTTTGATTGCTTAGCACTCATTTAAATAAATGACAATTAACAAAAGAAATTTGTTTCAGAGCATGAGAAATACAGCATATACATCTTCATGAGGAAACAGCAACAGTTTCTGTAGGCCCCGGGGACGCTGCTTAAGATTCCATTTCTTTAACTGAATTGCACTCTTGCCATCACTAGCTCAGAAGAACTGCAATTTTTATGATTTCTGGGAAGAGAAAAAATTCAAAGGCTTTTCATTCTCAGGTAAAGAAATGCCAGGCATGGTGAATACTAAAAAATTATGGTGATGCAAAAAGTGAGACTTTCTTGTTATTGAAAAGTGACACCAATCCTCTCCCTGGAACAGAGACAATGGCTACCTCAGGCCACTTCTGTGACCAGGTGGCTTGCACTTCTACTGGGCCATGTCTAACCAAACCCCTTCATAGGAATGGCAGAATCACAAGAAAGGAGAAAACTCTAGTATATTAACTCTGCAATCTAAGGTGAAAGGAGAGCTTAGGTAACAAATATAGCTGATGTACTTCAGTACAACATTGTCACATGCATCTGTTACACAGACATGAACCTCTGCATCTACCCCTATCTAGCACCTGTAATTAGAGAACCACAAAATTTACTAAGTGGATCACAGTGCAGGTGTTTTTGCAGTAATATTTGCAGGGCTTCATGTTACAGAGAAGGAAACAGATAACACAGTACTTGGGAAACTCCAAAGAAAATTCAGTTGAGAGTATTCTCCTGATACCCCCAAGGAAGCTAATGAATCAAAAGTCTCAGGAACAACCTGGTAAGCATCACATATTGCCTGTGCCTCTCATTCCTGCCACCTCACACTCCATTTGTTAGGCATCACTCACCCAGAAGTTTTCAGGGTAGTCCCGGAGATTGAGCAACTTCTGTACCACAGTTTTCCGATCTTCCTCCCACTTGCGCTTGCAGAAGACTATCTCTAGGAAATACCACATCCAGCCAATGATAGGCATGTAGGAGAGCTCCTTCTTCGCAAGCACTTTGGAACTCTGCAAGACAGAATCAAAACAAGTCAAATAGAGTAAAACCAAAACCACTTAAAGAGTTCACTGTGGGTATGAGACTTGCAGAGTTAGACACAAAGATATCCATTTATATTGACCAGACCCAGTTTTAACACCAGTGTAAAAGCAAAACAAAGAAAAATAAGTTTCTCTCATATGACAGAACAGTCGAATCTAATCTCAGGTATCTGCACGGAAGACTTCTAGAATTAAATATATGAGTGTGTGTTGCTCTCTTCTACCCAAACACTGAAACCCTAAAGAGAAACCAAATTCCTTCAAACATGGAGGAATCCATGCAAATGATCTGACCTGTATCAATCAAAATTCTTAATTCAATCAGATCCTGGCAGTGGCAGCTCAAATTCCTTTAAGATACCTTGAAACTATACATCTCAATATGGAGGGAAAAAAAAAAAGAGAGAGAGACAGGAAAATAAGCAGAGTCACAGGGCCACTGCAGCACAACATAGTGATGCTATGCACACATGGTTTACCAACAGAAGAAACCTTAAACACTAGAAACAACAGCAGCAATAAGAATACTTAATTAGTGTTCAGTTTTGTTTATGAAAGGGCATACTTCGAGTAAAGAATTTCTCTTCAAAGCATGCTTCTGGAGTAGGAAAACACAAAAAAAGCACTCTTCCTGTCCCACAGGTGTGACAGACACTGAAGTGACTGGTCCAGACACTTGACAGGAAGTCTGTGATTTATCAAGCATTCAACATGCTCTGTAAATTACTCCTACTCTAGAATTTAACTCTGTGATCATCTCAGACTAATATCCCCTAGGGCAGAAGAACTGATACCATGTGCTCCTTTCCTGTCTTTCAAGCCAGCCTACCCTGGTGAGCTTACATTTCACTTGGTTATTTAATCAATAAAATGGCACATGTGTGTGTTGTGTTCATAAAGAAATTGTTTCACCATTTCCTAAAAAACATTTCCTTAGAAGAAAGACAGGAGTAATTACAGTCCAGTTTCTGACCATGATATTATTATAACTTAGCCCATCAAAAAGCTCTGCAGATGGATTCCAGGACATGGCATTTGACTAGAAATTACTTATTGGTAGAAGTTACCATCAACAGAAAATACTTCCTTTAATTTTTTTAGTCACTCTTGTTCATTTAGCTGCTACAGGAAGAGACCTGACCTAATTCTTTATCTCAGCTCATTTTTTTTCATCTGCTCTCCTTCCTTGAGAAGGAAAATACCTTAAATAATTAAGCTATCTAAAAGCTCATAAGACTGGAATGCAAGTGCACATCACACAGCTTCACCACCAACTGTTACACAGAAGCAGAACAGAGGATGACAGAGTTCCATTTCTAAGAATGCGGGAACCATCTCTATCAAATGATTTAATGCTTTGTAATAATAGTGCTCCCTCTTGAGCATTTGAGAATTTAATAATTTCAGTTATGGGCTCAGATCAGGATTCCAAATGCACTTCTGCCCTGAGAAGCAGCTGCAGTAATTTCAGTTTCAAGTCATGTTGTACATTAGTCCCCATCCTGCATGACATCAGCAACGCTGAACCCAGCCTCCTCTTCCAGCTCCCCAAACTGGGCACAGAGAAACAGGCTCTCCTTTTACCACTTTCCTGCACAAGGAGGTCAACAGCAGCCCTATCACCACCACCCACACCCCACAAAAGAGAAGAAACCTCAACATGTTCTTAAAGTTTATTTAAAGTAAGTGTTCAGTGTCATAAGAACTACCATAAACTAATCTGAGTTTACTCTGCATACAGTGCACAAGACCTCCAGAACACAGTGTCAGAAGAGACAATGTAATAGTCCTCCTACAGACTTTAAAATGCAGAAATTATAGTCCAAAAAGCTAGTTAAATGACTATTTCACCATAACTATTTTGTAATACTTTACATATTTTAAGAAGAGCATGAGTTACACAAGAAGCAGGAGAAAAGTTGCACCTGGCTCAGTGAAACCAAGAAATGAGACTGTGAGATAAGGTGTTCTGTAGCACAGGTATAACCAAAAAGAACAACAGATGCCTGAACTCTTCCCTGGGGCACGTTCTTATTCTTCCACTGTGCCGATGCATTTTTAAAATTTAAAAGTGCTCTTTTAGACATGACTCCTCAGATGCACATAAAAATAAACTAAATCACCTCACAGTATTTTATGCACCCATCTGTTCTAGGACTAGAAGGAAGGCTAACGACAGAACTAATTAGAAAAGGAAACTCCTCAGTGCATTATGCTGGCAAGGCTGTTCTTGTGAGGGAGGAATACATTAGGCCTCCCCTCAGAAGCTGCCCTGTATACTGGGGAATGAGATGCTGGAGAGCAGTGCCACAGAAAGGGACCTGGGGTTCCTGGTTGATGGCGAGTTGAACCTGACTCAGCAGTAACCTGGCAGCCAGGAGGGCCAGCCCTGTCCTGGGGGGCACCAGGCACAGCATTGCCAGCCGGGCAAGGGAGGGGATTGTCCTGCTCTGCTCTGGGGTGGCCTCACCTCGAGTGCTGGGGGCAGTGTTGGGCACCACAATATAAAAAAGGACATTGAACTGTTAGAGAGTGTCCAAAGGAGGACCACGAGGATGGTGAAGGGCCTTGAGGAGCAGCCGTACAAGGAGCACCTGAGGTCACTTGGTTTGTTCAGCCTGGAGGAGACTGAGGGGAGACCTCAGTGCAGCTACAACTTCCTCGTGAGGGGAAGAGGAGGGGCAGGCACTGATCTCTGCTCTGTGGTGATCAGTGACAGCACCCTAGGGAATGGCCTGAAGTTGTGTCAGGGGAGGTTTAGGTTGGATATTAGGAAAAGGTTTTTCACCCCAAAGGGTTTATTACTGGAACAGCTCCCCAGGGAAGTGGTCACAGCACCAGTCTGACAGAGTTCAAGAAGTGTTTGGACAAAGCTCTTGGGCATCTGGTGTGATTCGTGGCGATGGTGCTGTGCAGAGCCAGGAGCTGGACTCAATGATCCTTGTGGGTCCCTTCTAACTCTGCATGTTCTGTGATCCCTCTTACAATAACTAGAGGTATAACTAGAGCTGTTCTGTTTCAATCATCTAGCTATGCACAGCTCCTGTGAAAATACCTGGGGGGAAAAGCACAACTCTAGTTGACTTCAGCCACTAACTTTTCCCTTACTATAGTGCTTTGGTAAACATGTGACAGTTGCCTTTAATATTCAAATTCAGCTTGTTCAACAGAAAAATAATCATTAAGAAGTGCTGATTTGCCTTCTTGAAGAAAGTCAAACTTTTTCAGCACTCAGAACTGCGTAATTTCAACAGATGTTTAATAAAATTACCACCGGACAGGGACAACTTATCTACAATACTAACATTTTAACCTAGGTTCATTTATTTTGGCCAAGTTTATTCAAATGAAATACCCATGAAGTTCTCCTTTGTGAGTGACTGCACCAACATCACCTTAAAAAAAGTATTTTTACAAACTTGCTTTAGTGCATTTGCCCAACTGTGCAGTCAAAGAAAGAAAATCTTGATTCTACATGTACAGCCTCACTTATTCAACACCTCTTGTTTAAAGAACACAACAAACAGCATGAAATCAATGTGAAAGCTGGGAGTGTCCAAGAAAACTTGTTCCTGAGTTTTAAAACAAGTTCATTGTAGTGCAAACTGTTAGCAACAGCAATCTGCCTTGTAACTTATTTGCTCTGCAGGCTGCCTTCAGCACTGACATACTTTCAATGATTCCGACTGCTCTACTTTTGAAATACATCACTCCTTCATATTATACTCTCTGGGACATGATGATGGCAAGGTATCTTTATTTAGTCACTCAAAGCCATCATCCAAGAAATTTAGTTATGCACCTAATTCCTCATGCTTCATACTGAATAAAACTTCTCCATGTTGAAAAGGTTACACAGACTTACCACTAGTAAGCCTGATTTTGTCCCTTTACCACTTCAAATCTAGTTTAAAAATGTGTGAATATATTAAAATGCACTAACAACCTATTGTGCCCACACACCTATTAGTCTCATACAATAATATAAAAAAGTATCTTCTCCTACACCTACATTTAAGGCCACATTCAGCTTTTCAAACAGCAAGCTTCTACATAAGCAACTCTCAAATACAATTAAGTTTCCTGACATATGGAACAGGTAATTAAGATTAAAACCAGCAGGTTTAGCTTTAAAGCACAGGCAATTTTTGCTGATATTAATGTCTTCATCTCAGACAAATGGCTGTTAAAATTACTAACAAAGCTATTTTATTGCTGCTTCGTCAGACCAAACAACGAAGTAGTGAATCCAGGCAGGGAGCGTATTAAAGTGCTTTTGGTAAGAATCCTGAATACTAGCTCCCTCCTCAGAACTTAACCATGTCCTGATTTTGAGTTCTGGTGTCCACTGGGTCTTTTTCCAGAGGATGGTTAGCAACACACCTTGAGGAAACTAAAGGCTACTAGTGCATTTGAATGGGGACACAGTGGCTAGGCTGTCCCAACTAATAAGGTAAATCCTAGGACTGGATTGTCACAGACAGGAAGAGGGAAGGACACAGCAGACAGCAGAGAACCTCATCCATACACGTGCCAAGATCTGAGTCCTTAGAAGAACACTCAGGTTCACAAACCTAAAAACAGGCAAGACACTACGCCACTCCCACTCCATCTTCCAGAAACAGCAAAAAAACCCAAATCCTAAACCACATTGATAAATCCAAGCCACACTGACAGAGTTTTACAAAATTGTAGGGATTATGGCAATTTGGTTATAAGGAGAAAGCCAGTCCAGGAGAAGAGAGACAAGAGAAGGAGCAGACAAATGCACAGATTGAATGTTTCAACTAAGACCAGGAAGGGCAATTTTCAAAAGGGAAAGACTTTTTTTTTGAGGAACCAAAGGGACAAGACAGGTTTAAGGATGTTTAACATTGTTTTCAAATAAACAAAGACAATGTCTGGATTTCAGCTGGAATAGAGCTAATTTTCTTCCCAGTGGCTGTGTTTTGGGTTTAGGAGGAGAATAATGTTGATAATACATGGATGTTTTAGTTGTTGCTAAGCAGTGTTTACACTACATCAAGGACTCTGGCTGCTCACCACCCTGCCAGTGAGTAGACTGGTGGACACAAAGAGCTGGGAAGAGACACAGCAGGACAGCTGACTCAAACTAGCCAAAGGGATATTCCATACCATTCGATGTTATGCTCAGTATATAAACTAGGGGGAAGGACGGCTGGGGACTGCTGCTAAAGGAACGGGACTGTGGTGAACAACTCCATTGTGGATCATTTGTTTTATACACTCTGATTCTTTTATCACCATCATCATTATCATTATTTTTGTCCCTTCCTTTTCTGTCCTATTAAACTCCACCTCAACCCCAAATTCCTCCCCCTCCCTCCCCCAATCCTCTCCCTCATCCCACAGGAGGCAGGGAGTAAGCAAGTGGCTGTCTGCTGTTTAGCTGCCTGGATGGTTACACCACAACAACCAAGCAAAAAATTACAACATTTAAGGGCTTCATTAAAGAAATGTTCAAGCTGTAAAATACTGAGAGTTTGAACATGCTTGTGACACTCTTAAGAGTGTTACTGTTGTCTGCCAGAGCTGCAGGGCACAGCTGGATGTCACAACAAAGCCATTCTGCCTGCTGAAGCCAAGCACAGTCAGTTCCAACTCCTTTGGCTCTAAGCTGTCTTCACTTTCTCCCTCTTCCCACTCCCCAGTCATCTCTCCCCTCTTCACTGGATTAGTTAAGGCAGAAAAGAGACAGAAAAATTTCAAGAACATGGCGAAACAGGGTAGACAAGCATCATAACAGACGCAGGAGACTGCATGTGCAAGATTTCCTTTCCAGCTGCGGACATGAGATAAGCTGAGTAAGGTGTTGGCTGATACCCAAAGTTTGCATAGAAACTTCACGGAGTACACAATTAAACATCATTAAATATAAACACCCATTGGCTCACAAAGTCCCTGAGCTACAAAACACTGGAGGCTGCGACACCTCAGAAAGTCCCTTGTGCACTTGTCTCTTTCCTATAACTCTTTTCCTAAATGTCAGCCCTAAAGGTTCTTACATTCCTAACTGTGCTGCCACACCATACCCTGAAATTTTGCACAGTGGAAGCTCATGTAAGGCAGCACAAATCAAATCAACCTACACTCCTCATCACTGCACAACCACCTACCCTTGCAATGGCCCAAGATAAGTACCAGTATAGCAATATAGGCAATCCAATCAGGAAAATCACTGTTTGGCATTTCCATTCTTCATGGTTTTTTCCATTTTTTATGTTTTTTTTTTTCTTTATGGGTTTTTTTAACATGGCTTAAGAAGAACTTGGGCTGGTTGCCCTAAGAGGGAAATGCACTGCTTTGTTAAGTAAAGACATCTATGCAAATGAGAGCACGTGGAAACTATTTCTTCCGGGAACAGTTTCTGGGAAGTAAAACCATAGTACATTACTCAGGACTGAAATAGTTTTGTGTTGGTTGTTTGGCTTTTTTATTTTTGTTTTGTTGTTTAAAAAAAAAAGCAAAACCACAAGCAGCATATATCAGTTCTAAAATAATCCTAAGATTAGCATAAATGTAAACTGAGTAATATATGCAAGCAACCAAAAAAAGGAAAATTATTTTCAGTTAGTGCAGCATAGTAATTTCAACAGTTGCTTCTACATTGTGGTTTCCTTATGTGTAGGTAATAACATAAAAAAACTAAAACAGAATCCTTACTAACTTGGAAAACTTTTTAAAAAAATTGTAGCTGGTGAGATTCCATCCAACTACACAGCAACAATGTAAAACAAGATATTTTTGACCTTGTAGGCTCCTATTACTTTGTACAGAAACAATCCCTCCATCTTCTACTTTGGTGTTTTCTGAAGAAGTACCTGACCCTCAAAAACACAGCTTTATTTAGAGAACTGAAGCCATTTGGCTTACAAAATTAGACAGACTGTACTACAGCACCACTGTTTTTTGCACTTTCACTTGCCTGATAGGAACAGGTTTCCCTACATCTCCTACTGTTCCATGCCATCCTCCAGCTCTGTGCTCAAGTCATAGACAATATGGCAGAAGGTATTCAGAAGCCAACAGCCATTTTAGTTACACTAAAAGCCCTTAATGCTTAGGTTCACTTTCCTCCACTTTTAAGGCCCCTTTTAATGTTTCTGCTAAACAGACTGCCATTATTTTAATTTGAAAGTGACAGGAGCATTGCCTAAATGTCCAGAAAATGCAAGGAGTCCAAAGGGAAGGCCACAAAAATCAGAGGTTCACATAATCCAAGGTCAGGACTTTTGACAGTGGCCAGTATCAAAGCTAAAAGGATGCTGAAGAACACTGCCAAAATGAATCATCGGTTTTCTTCCTTATGAGGGAGGAACCCTTGTCTAAATCCTTTACAGACAGAGAATATCATTACCACCACAGAATGAAGTCAGGCTGATTTAGATGGGGGCTTGAATTATCCCCATGATCTGACAGGAGAAACAAAAAAGCAACCCTGAAAACAAACGCACATGAACTCCTAGCTTAATGCATCAGGGTGTTCAACTATGAATAACTCATTCCTCCCCCATCTCTTATTGCTTTTAGCTGGTCACTGCTTTCACTTAAGATGGCTGCTCTTTCATTCTGAGAGAGGCAGGCTACATCATTCAAACTCGAGCTGTGGATTTATAAGACTACACTGGAAAAAGCAAAAAAATTCTGTAATTAAACTGAGAAAGAATCATGCGATAGCTCATCTTTATGCAGCACAATGAACTACAATAGTAACTTAGTAAACACACAAAGAGAAATAACTGTAATGATCTCCACAGGTTAAGGAAATATTTCCTTCATCAGCTTTAAGTGCAATGCTTTTAAAATGTCTGTGGTTTTCCGAGCCATCCTGTCTCCACATACTTGCACTGCACTGCTTTAGGTTCACCTCTAATTCTGGACAGCAGCCGAGTGGAATTCGAGCATGGATCTGTTAATTCAAAGACACAATTAACTAATTTTGGCGTTTCTTTCACATCCAAGGAGATTTATCTTAAATACTAAGTAACTCACCCCCAAGACCCCAAATCTCTCACAAAAGTTCCAACCACAGAGAAAGTCAATTTCAAAGTTGTGATTAAGGATTACGATGGCATTCTCCTTCCCATACTTGTGGTAACTCTCTGGGTCAGTGTAAAGGGTGCAATCGGTGCCTGACCACCATTCCAGCAACATCACCATCTCTGAAACAAAGAAGGAGAAATATGTGAATGTACACAGTATCTGCAAAACCACAAATCAGTAACGTATTGAAAATATCAGTCACCTTAATGGCATGTGGCAAAGAAAGCGCTGTAAAGAAGAACACGTAAGAGGGCTGTTTAAAACACAGCTATCTTTACAAGCTGGAAATTGGTTTCTCAGCAGTATCCTAGTGACTATCATATGCCTTTCATTTCCTATTTGCTTATCCCATTATCAAGCACAGGCTTGTACTGTACACTTTGTATTTGTTTTGCTTGGAACTTTATGTCTGACCACAAGACTTGTGAATCAAACCTTTACTTAGCGAAATCGCTCTGGTCTGGGGCACAGGAAGCTGAGGTGAGTCAGTAAAGCCAAGAAACTCAGAGAGCTCTATCTCCACGGAGATGGAAAAAGAAAACCTAAAAGCAATGGCTCTCCTAAAGCAACCCATGTCTTGAGCTGGGGGTACCGTGAGACTAAATGAAAGCTGTCTCTCTGAGACTAAAAAGGAGTTAAGGGACATGTTTGCTGCCTGTCAAAGCTGTCAGGAAAGTTCTGAACCAAAGCAAAGGTCGAACGCAATGGGTTATCCTTTTAACTGAAACATATCTCTCTGGTGCCACATGAACGCCTCTGCTGGAAGGATGAGACATCCAAGATGCGCTCTTGGCTTAAGACAAGCCTGAAGGCACCAAAAATGCTCATTCACCTCAGGAAAGATCAAAACCAGGAAAGTCTTGGAAACACGTTTGAATTTCTCTCCATTTTGGTCTCCTACTGGTCACATCTAGCGACAGAAAACATAAACCAGCCAGGAACAGGTCTACATTTCCAGCCATCATGAGTAAAATTATCTGCCTGAATCTCTTGGATGATGTTGCGCTGTACACTGGAGAACAGGCATTAATGATGTGAATGAATTCGAACAGTGCTACAGGCAGGCTAATAGACTATCTCTATTCAGGTAACATTACCTTAATATGATAAAAGTGTGGTTATGATACAGATAAATGACTGACTTGTCATGAGTCCACCTGCTCACTTCTAATCAGGGAATGTGACTACTACTGCAGCAGCAGTACATTATTATTTAATGCATGCGATTATGCATCAAAACAATAACCTGAGATGTGGAGGGAGACCTAAATTGCCATATGCTAACCAAGGAATAGCACATTTCACTGACTGTAAACTAATTTTTCAGTGAAAACCAAAGATGTTCACATCTCAGTGAGCAGCTGTGAAGATACAGAAGCAAATACCTTGAAGACTCCCCCTGCAAAGAGCTGCCTTGTGAAACACACTTAATGTTATATCTTTCTAAGGTCATAGATTTCTATTGGATTTATACTGGAAATAAAAGCCTTCCACTCCCCAAAACACAGCAAAATTGAATAATGGCTGGGGGGGAAGAACCCATCCCACATTGTAATTTGCAAACTTCTGCAGAATCTACATTCATATCCTAGGGCAGAACGCCAACACAGAAAAGAAAGGAAATTAGTGACAGGATTAGATCTTTTGCTTAACTAGGAATCCAACTAAGAGAAAAAATGACTGCCACATGACTTTCCCTCTTTTTAATACCTCCTGCTATTAAATCTACTCCCTGGGAAAGAAAACCAAAAAGGTAGAGATGACGATGGTAGGGCTGTCTTGACAAAAAAGCCAACTTTACCTGAGAAAAGTCATCCCACTTCAAGTGTGATTTTTTTTTATTTAGTTTGTCTTTTACTAAGGAATTTGAACAAAACTAGTAACATATCGTGAATCTCACTATACAGGCGTGCCACATGCATAGAGCTCTTCAGTTTTATATATTCAATTTTAAATACATTCCAAAAAAGCACATGCAAAATTATTTCTAGATGTGCTTTGATTTTTCAGGCTTCACATAAGCAGGATTTTTGTTTGAATAAATACTGCAGAAATAGGTCCTTATCCCTCACCTCACATGCCATTTGTCACTTACGTGCTCAGGCAGCTGCTGCAGAAACACAAAGCAGGCACTGAACACAACTGTATTTAAATACAGTAAATACCACCTGCCAGCCTCTAATTTCTTAACATGTTTCTTTCCCTCATGTCCCCTACTCCTTCTTTCCCCCTCTTCCTAGCCTCCTTTCTCCTAGTGAATCTCAAGCAATGATAAGTAGTGTCAGTTTGCGCTACTCTTGCATTGTGTCACAAGCTTATTTCCACAACCTTCCACAGAAATTTATTACCCAGCAACCTGCTGTATGGCTCAGCCACACAAGGTCACCCATTCACTCTCTCCTCCCTCCTTCACAGTACAGAGATGATCAGAGGAAGTTTCTTCCTTTGTACACCAGTCATACTGTATAAGCAGAAATCAACTGCAAAGAGGGAAGAAAAAAAGATTCTTTTGCCCCTTTAATGAGTTTTTGGAGTTTCAACACCACAACTGAGCTGATAATACATCATCAACCACATCGTAAGGGTTCATACCTTTCAAAGCAATTCCTCCAGTGACACTGTCAAACAATTAAGGCAAAGGAAGGAGAAAAACCAAAGGAACTTGAAATCTCCACTCCCTGCTTTGAAGGCAGAGTGCATCCTTGCAGTGCATTACAACTAGCTTCAGAAGAAGCTGATGGCAGAGAGAAATCACGACTTCAAATACTTAATATGGATATCCTGTGTGCTGAGGAATTCTGAGCTTTTTTACCTCTCTGAAATAAAAAAAAAGCATTCATCCTGCTTCAAAGTACACCCCTACCTCCTGCAAGAGTAGATCGTTTCCTTGCCCTTCACTGCACAAATCTGAGCTGCTCCAATGCCAGCACTTCCAGAACAAGTAACTAGGAAAAAAAATCTCCAAGGCAGAGCTGAACTGTAAGTCATTACATGGAAAATAATATTTAAGGGAAGAAGGGAAACACACAGAGTTTACTGAGACACCTCAAAGTTTTGCAAGAATGAGTCATTAGAACAGTTAACACTGTTATTCTGTAGAAGGTGTTACTAATTCCTTTAGCTAACTATTCTTGATAAGGACCAGATGACCTGCTGTGGCTCCTTCCAACCTTATCCACTCTGTGATTGTGTGATAAACATTTGCTTACAAGATTAACTATAACTTACCTATTTTAAAGTTCCAGTAAAAGCATAATTCTGCATTGACTCAATAGGAACAATAATTTGTAAATTCTCAAGTAAGTGCATAACCTTATTTAAAGAGCTACAGAACTGTTTCCCTCCATGACATTCGTCATTTCCTTTAATCTCTTCATTTTCTTTAATCTCTGTATCAAGGCAATACCAAGAAAAAGAACTCAGAAAATTCTTATGGGAATATACGGTAAAAGCATAGCCAACTCTCCAATACAAATAAAAGCACGACAAATGGTCAAGCTGTGACCATCATTTCAAAGAGCAAACAGGGTGAATGGCTGCATGATGAATGATTGCACTACATAGAACACTGGGGAAAGCATTCTAAAAAATGCAAAAATAAGGCTAAAGACAGACTGACAGGTAGCATAGTCTCGAGTCTGTGCCTGTCTGTGGAAGAATGACTTGCAGTAACTTACTACCTTTCCAGATTTTCAAACTACACCTATTAGGGGCACTTCCTAAGAATTTTTCATAGAAAGAAGTCTACAGGTAACTAAGAAAAGCAAGTCTGTACCTTCCCTAGACTACTTAAAAGCCCTCTGTGCATCACAGACAGGGTTAAACCTCCGAATTCACTGCAAAGCTGCCTGAGAGTTTTTCTAAATACTTCCAAGTATTCCTTACACAGGCTATTCTAGTGTTTCACTCTGCTGTCTAACCTGACCGGGCATTTATTTCTGGTCTCTAATTCCTTCTTCTCTGCAGGAGCTGCAAGTAATTATGAGGAAAACTTGAAGGCAGGAATTCTGGTTGCACTGATTAGGTACATGAAACTAGAGCTCAGAGCTGAATATTGCTACGTGTCCACAGGAAAAATGTTCAAAATAACTTATTTTTATAAAAAAATATATATCTTTCCTGTGACGGGCAACAAAAACTAGTTCTTGGGGGAAAAAAATCCTGCAGCTGGAAAGTCAAGCAATGCCTCTCCCCCTTCCTCCAGATAAGTGGGAGGTCATACAGGGAACCCAGCCAGACCAAGCATCAGCTTTCCAGCTTCAGACTCTCTTCCATGCATGTGTTGCACCAACGAGGTATAATGGAGGTATACGGTTCACTCCAACACAGAGGTCCTGCTCTTCCACCTGTGGGAAAACGCGTAGGATGCCTGATTTTCTGTGATTTTGTGGGTTTAAACAGAAGACCAAAATCCAGCCCACTCTTTCCTTAGCACCACCACCATGCCCCATTCCCCATCCCCACCATCTACCGCAGCTGGTGGTAAATACACTGATATCTTTGGACTTGTTTCCCCCTCCCTTAAAGCTGTCTTGCAGCAAAAGTACTGGCTGATGGCAGGGAGGGGTTATGGGGAGTCATGTACACAAATTTAAAAAGAAAAACAAGCAAAACCCTTCTCTCTTGCCTTCAGGTCTGGTTTTGCAGATTTTTGCCCCAGTCTCTTTGGAAGACCCTATAAGCAACTTCCTTGAATAACACTTCAACTAATTACATGCCTGTGCTTTTAAGGACAGAAATCACCAACAGAGAGGAAGGAAGAAATGGTGACTTTTAATTCCCCACTCACCACAATGAGTTACTGGATGTGCTTGCAAGGAGAAAGATAAGCACAACACAGCCCTTTCATATATTCAGGTTCCAAGTCACATTCATTTCAGCATTAGCTTCCAGGAAATTATTTTAATGTACTTTTCTTCAACAATCATATATTCCAAAACAGATAATGCGCTGCATTTGCCACAAATGACTGACGACAGTATAGCACGTGCTGATCAAAGGAGTTAGTACAACAAACAGTGAAAGAAAACATGCTGCTTGGCAAGTTCCTATGACACTGACATTTGCTTTGTATGGGCATGAAATCAGGCAGTTGCGTCTCTTCCGGATGTGGTTTCTTGCTGTCCGAAACACCAATGGCTTTTTCTACTATGTGCAGAAGCAGCAGCACAGAGGAACGGCTTAGCAAGGAACAAATGGTTACAGCTCATTCACTGCAAGTCACCGTGCAAAAGGAACACCAGTCTCGTTCCAATGCCTTCTTTTAAGCAGTTTCCTATACACACGCACACACCCCCCAAAAATACTTTTTGATTTAGGCATCCTTGGCCTACTTGTAGGTTTTATTAATTTAAGCCTGCATATCTTTAAGAAATACTATACCTTCCAAGCTATTTGAATAAACCATTCACTGTTATGAATGGCACATCATGACCAGTAGGTTTATTACAGAGACTTTAACATTCACTTCTTCATGGGAATTAGTTACCAGTAGAAGGGAGATGACAGCCTGAAAGGAAGTGCTAAAGCTACCAACTCCAGCTAGGAGATGATCCCAAGAAGCTTGAGGGAAGAAGTCGCTGATCTTCTTACAGTGGCAAGTTATTTGAGAAGAAGAAACAACATGTATCTGTCGTGAGAACACATGCATGTTTTCCATGTCTTCCTCTTAAAGAAAGCCTAATCTATAATCTTCTGACTCTAAAACCAGTCAGAAGATAGCTGGGAAAGGATGATTATGAAGCTATTGTTAATGCCACCTCCACAATGCCTGTGTACCTCCAACACACTATTCCACAGACAGTTCTGTCATTGTCTATTCTGTATCCCTACTCTACCTAAATACATACGTACCAACTCTCCTTCCTCTGACAGGCTAAATGCGTAAATAGATAAATTAACCTTCAATCAACTGTTCTCAACCTGAGTTTAGTCTGAATATTGCAATTTCTCTTTTAAACTTGAAGAAGGCTTTCAGCATGCAAATCCTTTCCATTTTTTTCAGGTATGTCACAAATGGTCTAATAAAAACAATACTTTTGATGATAGATCATTTACGTGATCCATCTTCCTTAACCCTCTCCCAACTGCTCAACCAGACATCACCCTGAATAGTAAAGACCAAATATGCTAGAGCCTCCTGTTAACCATGAGGACAGGCACTACCTGTCACATTACTTCACTATGTCTGTCAAACAGCACTGCTCACAAGTAATTCCCACCAAATCCACAGCCTGTGGAGGAGCCCCACACCAGAGCAGGGAGATGCCTGAGAGGAGGCTGAGACTCCATGGGAGACCCATGGAGAAAGGGGCCCTGCTCCCATGCTAGAGCAGCCTGTCCTTGAAGAACTGTATCCCATGGAAGAGTGACCCATGCTGCAGCAGTTTTGGGAGGACTGTTGCCCGTGGGAGGGACTCACATTGTACCAGTTTGCAGGGAGCTGCTATTTGTGAGATGGACTCACGTTGGAGAAGTTAATGGAGAACTGTCTCCTGTGGGAGGGACTCCACAGCGCAGCAGGGGAACGACTCCTCTCCCTGATCAGTGGGAGAAACCACGGGTGAGAAACTGACCATAACCCCCATTCCCTGTCTCCTTGGGCCACTCAGGCAGAGGTAGACCTGGGAAGGAGGGAGGGGGGGGGGAAAGTGTTTTTAAGGGCTTTTTTTACTTCTCATTATCCTGCTCTGATTTCATTAGTAATAAATTCACTTCATATCTCTAAGTTGAGCTTGTTTTGCCTGTGATGGTATTTAATGAGTGATCTCTCTCTTGGTTCTTACCTCAACTCATGACCACTTTGGCAAATTTTCTCTCCTCTGTCCAGCTGCAGAAGGGAATGAGTGAGAGGCTTTGGTAGGTGCCTGACACCTGGACAGAATCCACCCATGCACATCAGACACATGCACATCAACAATATGTTCTGCTGAGGTNGGCAGAGGTAGACCTGGGAAGGAGGGAGGGGTGGGGGAAAGTGTTTTTAAGGGCTTTTTTTACTTCTCATTATCCTGCTCTGATTTCATTAGTAATAAATTCACTTCATATCTCTAAGTTGAGCTTGTTTTGCCTGTGATGGTATTTAATGAGTGATCTCTCTCTTGGTTCTTACCTCAACTCATGACCACTTTGGCAAATTTTCTCTCCTCTGTCCAGCTGCAGAAGGGAATGAGTGAGAGGCTTTGGTAGGTGCCTGACACCTGGACAGAATCCACCCATGCACATGCACATCAGACACATGCACACCAACAATATGTTCTGCTGAGGTGGCTTGTTAGGATGCAGACGGAACTCTGGAGAATTATACTCCAAGTGGTTACGTCACAACTGCTATGTGAGGTCTGCACTACAAAGCAGATTTTCTGGGTAAGAAATATCATGAAAATTTCTGCTTTGTCCTCAGTAGAAGGAAGCATCTTATCTCAGCAAGCAGTAGCTGGTGTCAGGTTCCATGAATATTAGATTATGTTTTTAAATAAATTATTCAGTATTTGATGTACACAAACCAGGAAGCCTAGGACATTCATCTGTAAAAACACAGACAGGCAGAAGAGATGAGGGCTGATAGAAGAAACTTGTAGGTGAAAACACTTAAAATAAGGTGTTAATAAATGTTCTGCAGTGACCAGTAATGCAGCATTTGACAGCCCTTAACTGATTAATTTGGGCTTGCACAACAATCGTTTTCTAAAGAGATAAACAACTTTCTTATTCTGGCACACAGACCCACCTGGGACAAAGCAAAACATCACCTGATCCACCACACATCTCTCTCCTGTCATGCCTTCATTAAATATGACGCCACATCATGCCTTACCCCGGGGGTAACTTCTGTGTCCCACTGATGGAGATGCTGAAGCAATGAAGCTTAAATGAACAGTACCTGTGATGTTAGTCCAGTTCTCATTTGTAGGGTTAGGGTGGCATATTGCTGTCTAAATCCCAAAACAGAAGCTTAAATGAAAGCAGGATGACCTACATTAAGCTTAAGTAAGTGTCATCTTAAAATGATAGAATCAAAAAGTCAAATCTAATAAGTACAGTGTGGTTACAAATCTGGTCTCATAAAACACCAAATAAAAAACTACTCGCCATCAGGTATTCAAGTTTCTACTGCTTCTTTTCAAGTATTTTGCTGATGCCAGAAAGGCCAGGAAAAAAAAAAGGACTTCAAATCTACCACTTCTAGGCAATGTTAAGCCATTCATGTAGTACAATAAAAGAAATTCCTATTAATAAACTTTGTGGATGATATGAAGTCAGAACAGAGTTTAAGAACCAGATGACCTTGAGAGGTAAGGTAACATAAATGGAATTAATTTTGATGGGATGCATCACTGCATCATATCTTGCAGAACTAATAAAAATAGAGCCTCATAATTTGGAAAGACAGAGAAGAGAATTATCTGGGAACGTTATTTTGCCACTGAACATTTCTGCTCCATTAATATTATGCAGTCCTAAGACTGAAAACGATGGCATTAGGATGTTTGTTCCTGGAGAGAAGGGAATCATACATTGCAGCATGGAGAGACCCTCTGGGCCAGCACACCAGTACCAGACATCCATGCCCAGGAAGGAAACACAGAAACAAAGCAGATGCAGATCAGGTCTATCAGGATGACCTGAAAGCAGAAAAATTTGGCTCACTGGAGCTTTAAAACAAATGCTAGAAGAGGATTGAGTGGGCTCCCCACAAATATGGCTTACGGATAAAGAAAGTTAACAGTACAGAAAAAGAACAATTTAAGCTAAATACCACTAGCACAAGAACATCCATGTCTAAAGTGACTGAAATTACAGGCATCCAATACTCTGAAGATTGTTCTGATTACTTTGTCAGATAAAAATGCATAGCAGCTTTGTAAATTGAGTAAGAATAATCTTAAAAACACTACATTATGCTACTGCTAGAAATTCAGTGATTCAGGAACTCCTTTCTAGTCCTATTCTCTGTAACTAGGAAAGAACGGGAGATTTTCCAAACAGACTGCCTTACAGACCTTTCTCCTCCTTTCCATTACTGCTTGAGAAACACACTGCAGACTGAGAAACACTCTGCTACCCCAGGTTGCAATGAGTATTCACTGGACATGGGGGAAGACAGTATCTTGCAGCAATTAGCAAAGGCTTCTGTTTAAGCAGGGTAGCACCAGACAGAAACCTTTCCCAAGGGAACTCTCTGCTGAAAATTGCCTTCCAGGAGGCCAGGACCTTAAAATTTGAGTATCCAAATAAGCAAACATGATCCAAGTTAATAGATGTCAGTCTTAACTTGTATTTATTCAATCACGATTGACTTCTTTGACATGAATCATTAGCATGTCCTTAATTATAGGGTGATCAGCATTGTCCACACTCAGGTCTCATGCTTTCATTCAGAACCAAGTACACACACTCATATGACTGGGTTTATTTTGCCATATGCATTAGGGGAGTTATTTGACTTAAGTGAATCATGTTTAACTCACGTATTTAGTAAGAAGACTTGTTCTCACACAATCTTTCTCCTTCTTGCATGTATTCTTGCAATAGCCTTTATTTCTATATGTACAAATTTATCCTTAGTTTCAAATGAAAAATGAAAAATTTGAGCTTTAGAAGGAAAGCATTTCAGAACAAGAAAGAAAATCCCATTATTTTGATGCTCTAAATCCCTGCCATCATCACATTTAACCTGCATTTTCAGCTACTGACAAGAACTGACATGAGTTTATCTCTGAGTAAAATGACTGACGTTCCAAAAAAACTGAGTTGCCAAAGCAAGCAATCTTCAGCACAAATAGAAAAAGTGAATTAGGAAACCAAACAAAAGGTAAATTAAATCCTAAGAAAATCTGCAGTGTTTTTAAATAAAGCCTCTAGTTATCAAGAATTACATTTCATAGAGGTGTAAACACATAAAATGAAGGAACTATGGTGTCTGCAGAATGGCAGAACAAGAAAACCACAGCTAATGGCTTCCAAGGTTTCTATACTTTTCCAGTAACATTTAAATTTGGATTTTGCTTTTGGATAACTGGTGCGCTCAGGAGAAATATCAACATATCTCCAGATAGAATATGCTATCAATTATATTAATAGCAAATTATAATTACATTAATAGCATTAATATTAAAACTATTAATTTTTACACTCAAGTCAAGGCATATAACTTCTACTTAGCCTTCTTATGCACAAGATATTCTACCTAAATTTCAATAATAGAAGAAAAAATTGACAAAGCACCTGTATTATATAATCAGAATTAATGGTGAATAACCACAGAACCTCTATCACTGAGAACAGTGTTCAGAACAAAACCATTACTCATTTTGCACTTGCATTCTATGAATTCCCTCTCTCTGCCTGTAATCTTACAGCATCTCATCACGTGAGGTCTTGAGAGACAAGAACTATGTCCCAGTGCTTATTTTAGCTTCTTAATCCCTATCAGTGACTTTCACAAAATGTTCTTTAAAGGAACAATAAGGTCAGAAATGACAAATCAAACAAATGGCTTTCATGAATTAAAAATAAAGTACTACAGATCAAATATACCTATCAAGTATCAAGCAGTGATTTTTGTCCTGGGCGCAGCCTGTAACCCTTCAAGACGATTGTTATCCAAATATATAAATATACAAAAATCCCCATTTTTTCTCACTGAAGAATATAATACACATGAGAAAGTGCACATTCTGTTAAGACAGACACATATCCAAAGAACACAACAATATTACACCACACTTAAGGACACTAGTGCCTCTCAATTCACATTTAGCTTGATTGTGCTTGCATTTCTCTTTCCTCAAAGCTTTTACAAAACTAATCCACTGCTGGAACATCACAACCTGCTCAGACAGCCTGCAGATCATGTGCTCCAGCAGATGAGGATGCAAAAGAGCCATTTGCTTGTTTAACCTCTCACTGCTTGAACTGAAAGGGTATCCACAAAAAAAAAGCTTTTACCATCTTCCTGCTATGTAGTCCCAGTGACTCAGTATAATTGCAAAAATTCTGCACAAAGAGGTAATAAGCTTTTTTTTTTTTCATATCTGGTGCAAGCAACAGTGTTGTATTCTTAGAATTACTTGTGTTGAATAATCTTCCTAGAAAACAGAGGTTTAGCTTACATGGTCCACTGAAATCTTGCATCATCAACAGGCTCCTAGTTTACCCTTGTCTATTCATTTTCCAGAAAGAGAACCTCTGGAAGTTACAAAAGTCAGGCTGTGCTTCTCTGGCAACCCAAGCCATTTTCCTATTCAGTGCTTTGCAAATTATGAGGAGTAGCAGCCAGACACACCATTTCAGGTTGGTACAGGAGAAACAGTTTAAAAGGCACAATCTGACTCGTAGCAGTAGTAAAATAAAGACCTGTCATACAAACAAGTCATGCACATGTCAAGAGTACAGAAGTATCACAAAATCATATGCATATGCACAACTGATATTTCTGTCAACTTCATCACGAGTATTTCTGGCACCACAGAAAAAAAAAAAGGAAACTTTTCAAGATTTAACAAGGACATACAATATTACATAAAGTATACCAGGTACCAAAATATTATCCCATGACAGACTGATCAAAACTGTAAAGGAATCCCAGGAAAAAAAACAAAAGGCAACCTTTTGCAAGTCCGTTATTTCCTTGAATTTAGCTTTATTCCTTTCTGAATCACCTTTACCACCTTCATTGCCTCAGCTTTCTCAAAATGAAAGACACGCAGGATCCATGTGACTCACTGACTTGGATGTACCATTTACCAGCTTGCAAAACAACAGGGGCTTTCAGGCCATACACACTACTGATTTACCATGGATGAGAATATACAGCTTTACCTCATGCAGGCTGACACTTCCTCTTTGCTAAGGAAGATCTACAGCTTTTTAGAAACAACTCCTCTTGAAGGCCATCCAGACTTCTCACAGGATTTCAGACATGCAAAATTAAGAGAAGCACAGTAACAGCATCAGCTCTATCAGACTTATCAAGTGCAGACTGCACCTTTTAGGCCGCCAGCTGGCACTGTGTCAGAGGTCTTTGTGGTTCTGTGCAGGCCATTTGGATCTCCTCTAAAGTCTTGCCTAAAAAGCTGGAAAGCAGAAAGCCAATGCAAATAAACACTATTTAGTATTTGAGTTTATTGAGCTGTATTTGAAGGCTTAGACAAGAACCTCCTCTGGTATCACTACTGATCAACGTCTTTGCAACATCTTGCACCACAGTAGACCTAAGAAAAAGAAAGAGGAAGAGCCTTGAGGTCCTGTCTAATAGGGGCTTGTTACTTGAAAATGGTGTAATTTCTACCAGTTCAAATCTTTCTCCAAGTGGAATTGCCAAGTAATGCAATTGCAGTGAAAGAAACATCAGCTTGTTCAGCTGAAAGACAGAAATCACTCATGTCCTAGGCTGCTGTAATCATCATTCCTTTCATCTTTTTTCTGACTGCCAAGGGTGTGATTGAGAAGCTTGTGAGACAGCCTTCTAGCTTCAGCTAGATGTCATGCAAAGGTTTTTCCAACAGCCTGCCTCTGTGGGACAAAGCTTGCATGGAGGCTTCCACAAGGGAAAACTCAATTCTCAGTCTCCCAAACCTAGATGTTGCAGCGTATCAGATCACTCCATGACATAGTAAAGCAGTGGGCAAGTGAGCAGATTTCAAGGTTCAACATGGAAGACTTTGATTTATGAACTTAAGGCAAGAGGTACATATTCTTGAAGAGAAAGATAGAGCTTCTACTGAGGATCCAGCATCAAATCTGAAGAGCAAGCCTCTCTCCACTCTTAGTGAAGAAAAAAACAGCTGAACAGCAAAGAAAAATAATTCTAAAAGAAGATTCAAAATGCTGTTTTAAAATACACTTCATTTTTGCAAATCAGAGTTGGCCATTTATCAAAAAGCCAACACAACAAAGAATGGAAAGGAGCATTTCACCTGCCATCTACCATTCCTGGGAGAAGGGGACAGAGGGAGCCCTAGGCTGGCCAGAGCCCACTGCTCACTCCTTAGATGTAGAGAGCTAATGCAGGGTATGCAATGCACAGAACCAGTTTTCAGGCAAGCATGCAAGGCAGTGGTTTTTTACAGAGCACAGGGCACACACAAGTTGCTGGAAGAGGAGCTCACAGGTAATTGCTTCAAGCCATGCACTACACAGAAGCATCCTGTGACTAGAATGATATGCTAAAGGAACACTTCATAAAGTGTGTCATTTTGAATATTAAAGTACAAACAAAGCTTTCATTTTAAAGGGGTAACAAATCACCTCCGCCCAACACTTACTAATTTGTCAACATAACTTCAAGATAAAAATCACAGACAAAAAGAGAGCCCAAATGTATTGTGCTGTTAAAAACCAAACCAAACCAAAGACTGATGGTGCACAGATTTTTTCCCTCCACTGTTCTTTATTTCCCTCACACACACACTGACTTTTACTTAAACTGGCCAGATTCTCAACTGGCATAAAAATAATCGTTGTCTCTGGTCTAGTTACTGTTTACACCATGCTGAGTCACACAAAACAAGGATTAGACTTATCGCACCTACTACAAAGCTAAAGCTTTATCTGCGCTTTGATCTTCCTAGCAATTTCACCTCAGTGCTTGCTTAGTCGTAGAATTAAAAAGAAAATGAAGATGTGCATAAAGTGGCTAATGTACTAAGTGAAAAATATGTTGCTTTATTGAAACATTATGGCTGTATTACACAATACAGCCTTGTGCTTGCTGTGTCTCAGCTCCATGACCAAGACCCATTTGATTTTCTTATAAAATTAAGACAACAAAACACTACTGATAAAAAGGGGATTCACCCTTTTTAATGGGTTGTCATAGTGGTTTCTCAGATGAAACGTACAAAACAAAATAAACTACAAACAGTTTAATATGGCCAAGCCAGCATTCCTATAATGCAGCCAAGCTGAAATCGCTTTGGGAATCAAGATTAGAATCAGATTTAATGCAAGATCTTAAATGCACAAGCCTTCATGGTACCCAGAAAGCCAGGGTGGGCTTTCCTCATAGGGGCTATGATAGGAGTCACAAACTTGTGGTTAAGACCTGTAAATTAAGGCATGTCTCCAGTATTTGAACCAGCATTTGATCTGGGCACAACCCTTGCACAGGACCCTTCCAGTTACTGCATGTGTTCTGGCACACCACCTCACTTCCTAGCTTCACTCCAGCTCCCATTCCCATACTGCCTTCCCTCTCAAAACACACATCGTTCAAGTTTAACCAAATAGATTCTCTCCTTGTAACCTAACACCCATGAAATGTAAAATCCAGTATTTCTTCACACGAGGAAGGAATTTTAAGTCAGCATACATATTCTTGAAAAAACTTTCAAGTGATCCTTCCTTCTCTAGTGTAGTTCTGAGCTAGAGGAGTGGAGAAATATGGAAACAAGTTTTGTTCATTTCTTTAGCCACTGTTCCTTTTAAACTATCTCCATGCTGCAAGTTATAAAACAACCATCCCTTCAGAAAAAAACAAAAAATAGCTGCATACTTCAAACATTTAATTTCACAGCTTTTTTCTGTCTTTTATCCTGACACAATCTGCCTACAAAACAGCTTCTTCTCTCCAAGTTACACAGCGTGTGGAACAAAGCCAGCCTCACAAGCACAATGGGTTTAACACACATACAGATCTGCAGCAGTCAGTGTTTTGAAATGCTCTTTTCAAACCCTTTGGGAAAATTAATTATTTAACAGCCACATGTCAGAGATATTTGTCTCACATCTGAAGGCTCCTCTTATCCTTCCTCCCCAAGGAATTTAGCAGTACTCCCAAGCCTGTTCCTGGCTTGGTAACAGGACCAGTCATCGCAGATAACAATCAACCAGGCATTTCCTCCTGGTGCTTTGTCCACCTGGACAGCCCACAGAAGTCAGCACGAAGCTCCTCGTTGAAGGCCTAACAAAGCAGTGAAGGGAGCAGGAGGAATGACCCTCCAAACATAATACCAGTAATCAGTAATGGTGCCCTTCCAGACAGACAACTTGGTCTTAGAGGTTTCTTCCACTACCATTTATTTTTCATCTTAAGGAAAGATATCCTACAGAAGTACCCACCTGCAATAGGCACTGCTCATATATGAAAGCAGACAACCTTCCTCTTCCTTTTTTAAGTCTTCCTTGCTTAAAAACGCAATCATGATTTCAGGACTTTTACCCAGAAGAAATCAATGACACAAGTTGGAAATAAAGGAGAAACTCCAGCATCCTGACTCTATATGAAGGTCAAAGACAGCATTATCATTTCCACACTATTCAGGGTAAAGTACTCAAAATTATTTTCCACTTTCTAATACTGTTCACAGGAACCACCTTTGAAAAGCAGTCCTGAATATTCCTATGGCACACCAATATCCTATGCAACAGAGGAGGAACCTAGCATACCACTGCTCTTAAAAGAGGTCCAGTTCCCATCCCCACCTTTCCAACACAGAAAAAGAACTTTTCAAGGACTTCTTTACCTGGCACACACACTGAGCAACAGCACAGGACAGCTCTTTCCTAAAAACATTAAGTCACTAAATCCAACAGTGTAACCCACACAGCTTGGGCTGCTCCTGGGACATTGTTTGCCGTTCTGCTCACCTGCACTTGCATAATTATCTGCTTGTCAACCATGATTTGATTTCCACATGAAGAAATCTATCACATCTCTAAGATTCATGGATATGCCATCGGAGTTTTTCTAATTCTCACCTGACAACTGCATGTACCAAAAAGAAGCTACAAGCTATCACTGTGCAACCAGAGAAATTTAAATCACCTTTGAAGAAACCTTGAATTTTAAGCACAAATTAATGAAGAGCCTGTGAAGACACAGGAGAGACAATCTTCATGTTAAGTTTAAATTCAAGCAGAAATTTTCTGAACTCTTCGTATTTAAAAAAATATTGAAAATATACTGTACTACTAAAAGGAAAATGCACTCTGGTCTCAATTTTAAACTAGATAAATTAAGTACATAAACATAAAGAGTATATCAGCTATTTTGCCTGTATCTCCCTCCTTCATGAGCACAAAAGGCAATACATGCTCAAATAATAAAGTTTTAATGGATATATTTTGGTAGGTAAAAATAGAACCCAATCCATACAATGCAAGCATTTTTCTGAATACCGCAAACTTAACATCTCTCTCCCTATTTTTTGTCTTTGTACAAAGAATAGAAAAAGTGGGTAAGCTTCTTTAGAAGTGCTATCAAGAAACTGAGTTGGTACAATCACTA
The DNA here is from genome assembly GCA_013399945.1 of Ploceus nigricollis. Lineage (NCBI taxonomy): Eukaryota > Metazoa > Chordata > Aves > Passeriformes > Ploceidae > Ploceus > Ploceus nigricollis. The sequence continues at coordinate 311,922 of VXBC01008338.1, forward strand.
TTTATATTTTCTTACCTAACACAGGCAGATACACTCATTCATCAAAATCTTTCATTAGCAGTACATATTGATCTGGGGATCATTTAAACAGGATCATATAAGTACAGCATAAGAGCAGTACAAAATTTCTGTACAATGAAAAATCTCTCATGTATTAGGAAGCCCACTTGCTTTTAACTCTCAAAGAAAACCCACACCTGGAGATGCAATATACAGGAGTTTCAATTTAGAAACACAGCTAAGTGAACTTAGAATCATGAAAGAAAAGAAATGTTAGTTATTGACACTCCAGTGCAATTTGCTTGAGTACAGAAAAAGCACACAGAGGTAACATACTAATAAAAGTGTGCTAACTGAAGAGCAAAACAATCTGTACACAAACAATTGCATTGTAATCTCTTTCTGGTTCCTTATTTTGTTTCAAATGGTATTTTGGCAAGGAACAAAGTGGGTCTGGAAAGCAGATAACTGCCTTTCTGAAACCAAGCAGATGAAAAAATTGTTTTGCACACATTTTTATTTGGCTTCTTATTCACAGTTAAAGGATTCCTCCTTCTGAATATGGTGTTGGAGGAAACATGTTTAATCATATACTGCTCCAAGATGGATGTAAAGGAAATTCAGCAACAGTCTCACAAGTGAGAAAACAATACAATCCTTAAGTAAGAAGCCTTAATCTGGAGGTTGCAAGTAAGTCACAGGAAACAAACACCTAGTCACAGAGAGTGCCAAGCATGTGCACTCAGAAGCTCTTTCATCTCAAGTGTCACACTGAAAAACCTCAAGTATCTGCTGAAAGGACATATTGGTTCCTACTGGCTTGGAAATCCTCCTGCAAAAAAGTAGTCAGATACCAGATACTTTCACTGGCCCAGCTGCTGAAATTCTTGTTACAGGATGAGCCTGAAAATCCACTCCATGAAAACTTGCTGGTATGCGACTATGATTTTGGATGAGGAAGAATCATTTAGACATACACTTTTAGGCATGCACATTGCCCAAAAGGGAGTGGGAGGGGGTAGAAGATGTAGCAAACCAACACCAAATGAGACAAGACAATGCACCTCACTTGGACATTACACTAGGAGATCTCCTCCCTTTCTGAACACTGGGAATTCAGAGTTCCTGCACTAGTCCGGAGGTACTGTGCTTCCCTGGAGAGGGCTGGATTATGGCTAGTTTGTACTTGCTTGTAACTGGTGATGACTGAGCCACTCTCTGCATCTTTGCATGAGGTTTCCACATCATCAAGGGACTATCCTTCCATTTCAGCAATAAGATCAGGGCTATAGCTAAAATGGGGTTTCTACAAATATGAAATGATCTTTTGATTGTGATATTTACCCTTAATGAATAAACAACTGTAGTATCAGAGCATCTTCAGATTCTGTGCTATGTCATAGATCATTAGATATCATGTTCCTGAGTTATGCTGCGTCAGATAGAAATGCTTTTGTATAAACACTCCCAAAATTTACCCCAGTTCAGGAATCTAGAAAGCTTGCTGGCCAGATCTAATGTTTAACAAAAGGTTCTATAATTTTTGTTATGTGTGATGCTAGACCCCAAACAGAATGCAGTTCACCTACTGCTTCCCTGCCACCTCTCTTTCCAGTCTGCAGACTATCAGCATCACACTTCTTCAGGAATCTGATGCAAAAGAGAAAAAAAAAAAAAAAGAAAATGAAGACAAGTGACCTCTAAAAAGGCTCCAGCAATAACAAAATAGTATCAGTGACAGTAAAGATGCCCTTTTCATTAAAGACCAGACTAAATGCCTCTCTAGTTTTTCACTAGTCTTGTACAGAAGGCATCAGTATCAAAAGTTTCTTTCACATTCATTTTCACAGAAAGCAGTCCCTTTCTCCTGGACTGAGAGCTGAGCATAACAGATCATATCCCTGGTAGGCTGAACTAGAAACTCTGGTAAAGGTCATGCACAGATGTCATTCAAACACACCTTCACCACGCTCACACAGCAAGCCTGCAATCAGCATACAGTCTTGTGTGATCCATTCAAGCTCACTGTCAATACCTGAACACCTATGAAAACTGAGTAACAACACCTGCAAGTGACACAAAATAAGGACTTATTCATAGCAATTAATGCAATGCCACAAACACAATCTGGAAAAAAAGTTCAAAGCTTTGATGGATGCAGTAAAGACACACACACACACACATTTTATCTTACTCTACCAGTAAAAGAATGGAGAACCTGGTGCAGTAATTGCTCCTTCTGTCTTTCCAAATTAAAGTAGAGAAAGTCAAGGTTTGGGCTCAGGGGAGAATTGTTCAGAAAACCAGAAGCACTGTTGTAAGTACAAAACAGGTATAAAAGGTATTAGAAAACAGGCTGAAGGAAGACATTAATGAATTAGAGTAGATGACACTTTAGGGTAGATGATTTCTACTAAAGTTTATTTTTTCTAGAGTTTATCTACATTAAAACTAACATTGGCATTTAGAGAAAAAGAGAAGGCTAAGATGATGGTCTAGTTTTCTAACAGTTCAAGTCAACATCTTCCCTTTGCAAGACTATAAAATCTGGCCTCCAATTTTCCCCCATTAGTTGTTGTAAACTTTCCATAATCTTCACCAGTGGCTTTGTATGGATGTGGTGTGTGGAACTAAGATAACAAAGGCTTGTGTAGACAAGTAGCTCTTGAGAAAAATACGTTTTGCACAGATTACTCAAAACAACATTTCAGAGAGGCTAAGAAAGCAGTCCTAAGTGTCCTTTGAAAACTCTTCGCTATATCAACACTGACAAGCATAACTCAGATTGCTTTATAAATAAAATACTATAGGACTGTGTTAAGGACACTGTGCCATACTTTGACAACAGCAGACTGCTTCCTCTGTAGCATAAGATGGTGGTAAAGAGAAGTGGAGGAAGAAGAAAGTCCTATATCTCTGGGTACCTCCTGCTTCCCAGCCCTTCCCAGCTACTTAACTGCACCAGAGGCATGAATTCTCCTCCCTGCCTCAGCACCACCTTCATATAAACAAGTAAAATAGCTGAGGGCTCCTCTAAACTCCAAGAAACAACGGACTGAGGATTAGCATGGCCCTGATACTACCACAAAGCCTTGTTCAGATATTCAGTCCTCACACTGCAAAACCTAGAGTTGTACATGGAAGGAATTAGCTTTACTGTATTGTAACAGTCAGACAAGATGATGAAACTTGAAGTAGTTCTCAATTTTCTCTGGTTTTGTTTCTAGGAAGCTCAGTTATAAGAAGAATCAGTTTCCATCTTGTTTTTGCTGCAGTCAATGAACAGGCATCAGAGTGCCTCTTTCTATGCAAACAAGGGCCTTCTCAGCAGGATCTACAAACTGCAGCCTACATAAAGTAACTTTACCCAGAGGTGTAATAGCACCCCTTTCATGCACAACAATAGGTATTAGCACTACTATAATTTATTTATGAAGGCAGATTAGAAGCTAAGTTGGTTGCTTTTAAGGCTCTTGTGCACATGTCCACACGACCATGTCATTACTGCCAGGTATTCTGTTTATGCAACCTTCACCTGGTGCAGAGTCAGCAGGAGGCCAGTTTGCCACTCACCCTGGGAGCACAAGAAGCTCATTTCCCCCCAATACAGTGGCAGCAAGAAGACAAGATAACAACACTGCTCTATTCACAGGCAAATACCTCCACTCAGCACCTCTAAAGAAGCCACATATCCTGTACGTGTATGTCCCATTCTCATAATCTAGGCACGTGGGCACGTGTCCTGAACAGTTTGTAGGATCCCAGCACACTCTGCTTGACCTGGGGTTGCACTTCAACAGCCAAGCAAGGACAAACTGATTTGGGAAGTACAAACTGCTTTCCCACTGCCCAGCAAGCTGTGCAGCCATGTGCGCATACGGCGTGAGTCCCAAGACAACCTGTTCCCTCTACGTGTTTGGCCAACTTTACAAGCTACTGCAGAAAAGCTGTGTGTACCCCTTGTGGTGGTTTGCTATGACATAAGAGGGAGGAATAAGATGTATTCCCAACTCTTCCAATTCAGGCCCAATCAGCATCTATGAGAACTGTGATGTATTCCACACTAAGTGCCTCCTACCTTGGTTCTCTGTCTTTTAGAAGAAACTGAGGACAAAATGTTCCTAAATTATTTAAAAATAAAACCCAAGATTGATTGCTTGCCCAACCTTTGCTCTTATGCCAACCTCCAAGCACACTTATGTTTGAAATTTTTATTGTTATCACCCTATTGAGGTTTGCAGTGTTCAATTTCCTTATTAGGGTGCACGCTGTTGATTTCAGTATGAGGGATTTTATCCAGGTTGTCATTTTACAAAAGGGGGAGTAGGTTAACAGGCAGTTGAAGAACCCATCCATGAATATATATTTGAAGCCAGAAAATATCTTCTGCAATTTAGAAGCCCTAAGATTTTGGTGTCCTGTTTTTATTTTGGGAGGATTATTAGGTTCTTGTGTGTGTGGTTTCTTTTGCTCTTTGTTTGTTTTGGTTTTTTTTTTGTTTGTTTGTTTAAACATGAAAGAGGGTGCATAACCCTTACCAATCTTTTGGCTCATTTCAAGACCAACACAGACAAAAGTTTGTTCTTTTGAAGGTGGATGTCCACTCTTTGCAACAACACTCTTCAGTAAAGATCAAGATATACAGAGGACATAGGAGTAGAACTATCTATTACTCTGTACATATCTGTCAAATGGGATAACAGGATCAAACAAGACGAGTTTATTCATAGTGAAGTATGAGAAGTATCTTGGAAATATAAAAGCAACCCAAACTGCAGTAGGGGGAATGGATAACGCACCCTTTGGAGAGCACCCCCAATGCTATTACATATTGGAGTAGGTCAGTAGAGAAGCTAAGCTCACCCTGTAGACTCACGACTGGTTTCAAGAATGGCAATAACTTCTCACCATCAGTTGCTGAAGGCAACGTGGTGTACGCCATTATACCTGCTCTGTTTCATTAAAAGTAAGTTGTTGCTCTAGTTAATCCTTCTGTCAATTCAAACTGGAAACCAGGTTTTTAGCTCTTCTCTAGCTTGCATTGATGAGAAGTCTGATGTCTGTGGCTTTAGCCTTCTGGGCTGTCAGCAGTTACAGTGAGAAGCTGTAGTGCAGGTGCCAAACTCACAGCAGAGAAGCAGCAGCCTGCACAGCTACCTGTGCTCAACTACCACACCACAGATACTCCATGCAACCAGCTCACGGCATGAAGATGCTGTAGGGTCTGGGGCACAAGTCTTACGAGGAGCAACTGAGGGAGAAAAGGAGGATCAGGGGAGACCTCATCATTCATTACAGCTACCTGAAAAGAGGCTGTAGTAAAGTGGGGCTCGGCCTCTCTTCCCAAGTAAAAAGTGACAGGACAAGAGGAAACAGATTCAAACTGCACCCAGAAAGGTTTAGATTGGATATTTGGGAAACATCCTTCATGGAAAGGGTTGTCAAGCACTGGAACAGGCTGTCCAGGATTTGAGTAATCATCCTTGGAGATACTTATAAGATGTGTAGATGTGGCTCTTAGGGACATGGTTTAGCGGTGGATTTGGCAGTGTGGAGCTGACAGCTGGAGTCAATCATAAGGGTCTTTTTCAGCCTTCCTGATTCCATGATTCTGTGAATACTTTAACTCAAGCTAGTCTGGTTTAATCCATGTGAACAGAGAAGCACCCCAACTCAAACTGTACTATTCAAGCGAAGACAAGTCATTAATCACAATAGAACTTTAGCTTCCCATATGCATTACAACAGCAGACAGTACATGAGGAGAAGTGAGACTATTACATTCTTATATTAGGAAGGAGATAGGAAGAAAAAGGGTGTAAGAAAATACCACTACTTGAAATACAAAAACCCCCAACTTGCCCAAAGAGCACAGCATCAAAGACAAAATAGCTCTCCAATTTCATGGAGCCATTTATCTCTACCTTTGACATCAAATGGAAAACAACTGAACTTGCAGGATCTAAGGACAACTGCTGCTTTCATTCCATTTTTCAATTAAAGCATGCCTGCTCTATTTCACTCTTCGGTTGACTTGGTGACTCCGGCTGTATCAGGCTCTCAAGGCAACATGATTCTTGTCACCACTGCAAAAGCACATGCCTCTTTATACTCTCCAATGCTGAACCTCATTGTCTCCAACTGTAGGCTGTTTCCATGACTTTCATCAGACCCATACAGACTTGACTTATTAGTCACCACATCCAAGGCTCCCAAAAACATATCCATTTTGATTAATTGGTCTTTAGTTCTTTGAAATAGTTTTTCAAATTAACTATCATTTTCCCCTTTCCAAATATCACTCAGATAAGGGTGACTCATCAAATGCTAGCTTGCTCTGTTGTAAAGCTAAAATAAATGGCTTTAACATAGACATACTTTGTTCTGAGCATGACTGGGCAAAAAACCTCACAACACAATCTATTCCAGTGGCATCAACACGGAAGACTAGATCAGCAACCCTGAGTACAAAGCCATCTGCCCTACCAAGGACAAGCATTCAGGATTACTCCCTCTTCCATACTGTCCATTCCCTGGATCACACTAGATTGAGCTAAACTGAAGGATTCAGGCTGAAGACTGTGGAATAGCTGGTATCTCTGCACTAAGTAGCCAAAAGCAAGAATGGGCCAAAAGGCATTGCATGAAAAATAATAATATATACCTATATACAGCTGTACAGTATCTTCTACATGGCATGGCTTCAAACATACACTATGCTGCCAAGCAAAAGGTAAAAACCTGGCCAGATTCAATACCACTCTTTGTACATGCAAATGAATAGCACTTGCAAACTCAACACTTCAGGGACATGCACACAGAACAGCAAAAGAGAAATTTTTCAGAAAGAACATCTTCTCTCCATTACTGAAATAATAAAACAGCATCCCAAATTTATTTGGGACTATACACTCTGACGCATTTGAAATTTAAGTCAAAAGCATGTTTTAAAAATATGCTTTGAATCGTTGCTCATCAGAGTCACTGATGAAAGATAAATAATCCCGAGTGGCCTCCAAGTTGAGGCATGTGACAGATTTCTACCTCACACAATTTATTTTGAATATTAACAATGTTTTTCTGTTTCAGGTTCCTAGTGGCAGAAAAGGTTACCTGAAAGAAACCATTTTGCTGCATTTCTACAGCACAATTGTTAAACGCTGTATTAGAGGGCTGTTTTCCCCAGTATGAAAACATCCATAAGTCACTTAGCATTGACAGAGACATCACACTTGAATAATCTTTAGGGAGCAACAAAAAGCATGCATTTTTCAACAGTTTCCTTCTAAGAAAGTACTTTTGAGGTTCCGAAAGGCCCAGGGAAATCTCTCTGGAAGGTGGACACATTTAACAGCACATTCTTAAATACTGAATGTGGGTACATTAGCATTTCTACAAGAGTTTCTGTGAAGAATTCTCTCTGCTGTAAGTTAATGCAGTTATGTGGAAGTCAGAAGCAGCAGTACAATAAAATTGCTGAAACTGCAGTTGCAGCTCTTTAAAAGCAAATATATAAGCAAACGGATTCTAACAAGAAAATGGCACATGCTGTGATAATTCACTGTTGTCAGGTGAAGATTCCACTAAACTCCCACTAACAGAGAAAAAACAAATGGGTACAGCTGTCACTCATTCCACTGGAATTACCTGTTTCGTCAAGTGCCAGTAAACTGTCACATCTCACAGCAGTTTCAAAGGTCTGCCCTTTCTACAACATCCTGAGCTCATGCTCCCACCTCCCCCTGAAAAATCAGTATCATTGCAATCCCTGCTTCTTTCAAATCATTACAGGCCTCCTGCTGTATTCTGCATTATAACTACATGCATATACTGAATACATACAGATGCAGCTTAAGATCTAAAATCCTATTAAAAGAAAACACAGTTTATAACTGGCTTTAGAAAGAAGCACATGAAATCAAAGATTTTTCCCTTTTTTTCTGTTATTTCCCAGTCCTGAATAGGATTTGCACATGAAACATTTAAATGAAGATCATAAACAAAATAATGGGTGATAAAAAGATTGAAAGCATTATTGGAAGTGACTTGTTAACACTGTAAGCCTACAGATAATAGCTGAACTTGCTGAGATGCATTATTTGGTCAATATTTCTCATTTGGTTTAATGAAACATAATGGATAGCCAAATGAGAGAAAATCTTACTTCAACATACTGAGTCAAGCATATATCCCACTATAAAAGAGCAAAACATTTCAGCACAATAAGACATTTCAACCAGGCATACATCTCTTCATACAAGTGCAGGTGCTGTAGGAAGCAGACATGACCTTTATATAGGCTTTGAAATCCAGAACTTTTCTACCAATTCCCTCAAGACAAAATATGAAAATACTTAAACAAAAAAAAAAAATAAAAAAAATAAAAAAAAAAAAAAAAAAAAAAAAAAAAAAAGAAATCTTACGGCTTGAAATGCAGTAAGCCAGCCTGCAGTTGATCTTCCTGAATAGTTGCTTGTTGATTGGCCAAAGTATAAGGGTAAAGAGTTGAATGAAGTTAATGATCAGTCCTGACACTATAAATATGTAGCAGATCAGAAGGTGGCAAATGAATTGCGACTTCAGAAAGCCAACGATGTCCATGATTTGCTGAGAAAGCAAGAGGATACCTTCAGACACAAAATTCAGAAGACAACCTGCAAAACCAAATAGTATCAGCAGTTAAAGAGTGCATTTATTTCCACGCACAGACTTAAAACAAACTTCATGCTTACACTTAAATTAAAATTAAGTCTATTGTAGGAAAAGGCCTGATGTCAGTATTTGCAAAAGTAACAACGTAAAGAGAATACCGTATTTGTGAACCAATTTACATTTCGATTTGGAAACAAATTCTTAAATTTCAGTCTTAACTCTGCAAAACCCATGAGCATATGACTCCACTCCATGGGCTACAATATTCTTCTATAAGGTTTTCATTGATAAAATATGAGCAAATATTTTGGTTTGAACTATATGACAGCTTTATTTTTACTTGAATTGTCTGTACTTCATGAGACATACACTGTCACCTCTGTAATCTTCAAAAGCAGCTCCAAAGTAAAGGCAAGCTTTAGAGCTTGGTTAGGAGATGTGCTTTTCTCTACAAGCTATGCCAGTCATGGTCCCCAAACAAGAGGTAGCAGCCCCTTAATTCTAGCTTGATTGTCTTCTTCCCCTCTCATACTCAAATAACAGTTGATTTTGGCAGGAGAATAAAAGCTTGGCTATGCACAATACACACAATTTGTTCAATTATTCCTTGACACTGATTCCGTCAGTTATAATCCATAAACCCAGAAATGAAACATCAATAACAGTACTAACCCGTGACCCAGAAGTGTTTCCAGAAAGGAATCAATCCTAAGGTTACTTATGAAGTGTTTTTATAATTTTGGAAAGATCCAGTCCAACCTTAGCAATTGAGCATTCAGAGGAAATGTCCTCTGCAGAGTATTCTGACCTATCAAATACTGTACTGACCTCCACCTACCATCACTACCACCACCACTAGAATGAACACACATCTCTCAGTAAACACAACCCCCGGTATTCTGCATACAGTTAGACAGGAGGTGCTTCTGCCATCCTGTTCCACTCCTCCACTGTTTCCCCCTCTGAGGCATGGAAGAGTTTTCCCACGGAGGAAGCCCTGAGACAGTATTTCTGAATGCGCCAGTCGCACGCAATAACAAAACAGCAGCCGTCAGCAGCCTAGGGAATTAACTGATGAAAAAAATCTTTATGCCTATCCTTTTAGTTTATATGAGACCCCATTATGTGAGGCACTGAGTCTAGATCAGTGACCTGAAACATTTGTTTTACTGCTCTTTGCTGACTCTGCTCGCCACAGCAAAGAGCACGCACAAGAATTGCTGCAGAGCCATCGGAAGTTATTTAGCCAGTTTTTAAACTGTAAGGAAGATGAGGAAAAATTTAAGAAAGAGAATCGGTATTGTTGTATAATTTATATAAAGAGTTTATGGTAGTCCCAAGCCTATTATTAGCAGACAAAATATGCCCTTTTGTTCCCTTTATCTTGCTGTACTATTCAGTACCACAGCTGACACCAGCTGTAGCTCAGAATGTCAGAACGGGCCTCTATTCATTGTAGTAACCACTGTCATGATACTTGCAAAAAGCTTTTCCAGCTTTAACAAACCTTCCTATTAAAGATATGATTCTTAGGGTGGCAGACAATTTACTACCTTAGGCTTTGATCAAAGGTTTTGTTTTTGAAGGCCAAGCAGAATGAGAAATGTTGTCTAGTAGGAACCACTGCTGTGTTTCTTCTCCAATCCCTCCAATGAACACTCAGAAGACAAAGCCAAACAATTAACAAGGCAGCAACTTTCTTTAAAATAGTCAGAATAGAAGCAACCAGCTACCTGCAAGTGGATGGTTTCAAAGACACTACAGTGTTTAAAACCCTGATGACTGGGTTTATCCTACTGTCTTTGGCTAAAAATGATCAGAAGTTTTTTTGTGCTAGTCTGCCTGTTTAATTCTATCCCACAGAATCTCACTAAGGTAATTCCCAGAAATCAGTAAGCCATGGGATAAAACATAAAAACAGCAGCCACAAATAAAGACCAAAGCACTGTTTACTTAGTGAAGACCTGAAAACTCACTACTTGATATAATCAACATAAATTTACTGTAGAAAGCAGCTAACAGATAGACTTAGTAACAAAAATAATTAGTCTTTTTGTCCAGCAATTAATCCACTAATTTTTTTGTTACCTTTTAGTTATAACAGACGCCAAACTTTATTAAAATGTTACGTTTATGTGAATCATTTACTTCCTGCTGTGTCTTTGAAATAAAACTTCACAGAAATAAAATAAACAAATATGAGATAACCCTGATAAAACATAATTATTGCCTTACAATTTTATTAAACCACAATGGAATGTCTGAAAGTAATTAATTCTTCACTTTCCTACTTCAGCCATCAAACTTCAATTCAGTAAAGCTTCAGAGAGTTGTTGTAAGGCAAACTAAATCTACTTAAGCAGTACCATCCAAAGGCAACTAACCTAACTTGCTTGCAAAAGGAACAGGAAATGAGAGACACTGCTTAAATTCTTTTTTTCTGAAAAGTGGGAACTACAAAGAGAAATTTTCTCTTTTGACTACCTATAAAATATGCAACCTAAACACTGTATATGGAATGGTAGCTAAGTTCCTGTTTCTCAGACATAAACTCGTAAGATTTTTTTAGACTGTTTTCAGTCTAAAACTGAAACCCAATCTCCAAGAATGCAATTTATTCTTGGTACAAGTAACAAAAAGAATCAGTTCTGATCTTATGAATGAGGTCTAGAAACATGCGTTTAAGAGTCCACTGGAATACCTTACACTTTGTCTTTCTAATAGTCCTCCTGGGTAACATCAATATAACACCAGTTTAAGTGATAAAAGAGTCAGGTCTTTAATTCTTAATCCATGATGCTGGTTTAATAAATTAGTGATTTCCTTATAGATAATGACTGAAAATTACAGCAATCTTTTAAAAACAAAAGAACCAATCAATGCATTTTCTCAGAAGCTATTAAGATCAGAATGCTGCCAAGAAGCTCTCTTCTATCAAACACCCCTTAAAATTAATTAGGAGAAAATGGCTAGCTAGAGCATCTAACCCAGATAGGGACATTCTGTATAACAGTTTTCCTTTGGATACAGAACAGAAGACTCAAACCTCAAATGTCTGTTTAGGGACCAAGTCAGCAAGCATCTATTTATGTGACTAAGAGGTCACATGTTCAGGCTTAAAAGCACATTACATGACTATTCATTCTAACTCTTTTCTCTCTACTTTCATTCTTCAGCAAGATCCACTGTGCTTTTTACTTCCGCTACTCTCAAGCATTCCCTTCTGCTTAGACTAACTGACCAGGAGGACATAGAAGTTATATGCCAAGAGAAGAACTCTATGCCAGCAGAGGCTGCTGCCAATGAACAGTTCTATTTCATATTTCCAAGTCAGTAAGTGTTTTGAGACTACAACTAGAGATTTCACAAAGAACATAACTGTTTGCACTTTTAGAGAAAGCACACGAATGAAGCAAAAAACAGTCACCCACTGTTTCCAAAGTTCATGTAGTATATAGAGTTACTGGAGTTTGGAAAGCAACGTGGTATGTATCTGACAGCATCTAGATTGAGCTGATATCACCCACTTAGAAAGAGAGGCAAGTCAGCACTCTACCTCTTTTTTTTTCAGTATCTATTTCAAGCTTACATTAAAGTTTTCACTTTTATCTAGTCCTTGATTCAGTCTTCAAATGCTTTGTTGCAAGTTAAAAACAACCAACCAGATGATGATGATGCCTATTCTTGCATTTTGTCATCTAAACCAGATTCTTGGATGGATGAGTTACAAAGACTATTATGAAAATATGCTCAGGTCAGATGAAGCAGTTTCAGCAGTGCCTTTTAAGTCAATATCAGTTGCCACCAAAACCCCTGTATTTGGCACTGGTGAGGCCACAACTGAGTACTGCATCCACTTCTGAGCCCCTCACTACAAGAAGGACATTGAGGTGCTGGAGCACATCCAGAGAAGGGCAACGGAGCTGGTGAAGGGTCAGGAGCCTAAATCCTGTGAGGAGTGGCTGAGGGAGCTGGAGGTGTTTAGCCTGGAGAAAAGGAGACTCAGGAGCGACCTTATCACTCTCTACAACTCCCTAAAGGAGGGTGCAGCCAGGTGGGGCCAGCCTCTTCTCCCAGGCAACCAGACACAGGACAGGAAGACACGGTCTTCAGCTGCGCAACGGGAGGTTCAGGTTGGACATCAAGAGGAATTTCTTCACAGAAGGGGTGATTAGACATTAGAATGGGCTGCCCAGAGAGGTGGTGGAGTCACTGACCTTGGAGGTGTTTAAAGGAAAGACTGGATGTGGCACTCAGTGCCATGGTCTGGTTGACATGGTGGTGTTCTGTCACAGATTGGACTCGACCTCTGAAGTCTTTTCCAACCTCATTGATTCTGTGAAAAGAGCACAGAGAGCAGCACTGCATATACATCAGAATGTATTTTAACAGTGCTGCTGTACATGAAATACATACACAAAGCAAGTCACAGGAAGCCCCTGTGCTCTTTTCTTTCGGTCAGTGAGCATCAAGCTAGCAAAAGTGAGGTTGCATCCATGCGTGTATTCATCTGCAAGGAGACTGTATCTGTACATGCCACACCAAAAAAACCCCAAATCTGGAGGAAGAATTATCTATTTGCCTCATGCTTAATTAGGGTTTGAATCACTTTCCACCTCCCCCAAAGGCAACTACTAGAGCATTCTTTCACTGCCCTTCTTTGTTATCAGCTGAAGGTAAGTTGTATTAAACTTCTCCAAGTAAAGTCTGTTTTGACCATGATGGTAACTGGTGAATGACCCTGCTGTCCTTACCTCAACGCACAAACTTTTTTTGTTCTATTTTCTTCCCTTGTCCTGCTGATGAAGGGGAGTGAGGGAACAGTTTGATGTAAACCAAGGCAGCCAATGTCAACCCACCACAATTTCTCTAAAAATTCCCAAACTGGGGAATAATTTGAGCATATCTTAAGACTTTTCTCCAAAGTTAAGAGAACTCAGGAATGCTTTTTGATTTTTATAAGGAGTCCTGCATTCCTGAGCTGCACACTGTTACAACAGAGAGATCAGTCAGTCTGCCTGTTTCAAAAGCTGAAGAATGCATACCATCTACCAGCAAGATTTAGAATTTCAAATTTATATACTTGCTATAAAACTGACTTACTGTTTATCTTCTAGTGAGCAGAGAGATAATTTGCATAACAGAGTGTAAACTGAAGAAACAGAAGTAATAATCTGTGAGTTTTCAAATGGTTATCACCATCTGAAAGCATAATGCTTTCCCCTTCTCTAAGTTTTCTTCCTGCTGTGATCTAATGTAGGGAAAACAGCTATGCAAACTCTGCATGCCTGCCAGGACACAAGTCCTCTATGTACACATACCTTACTTGCAAAATGCATAGCAGAGCTCCTGTTAGACTCAATGTTTATACAGCAAGGTGAGGAGGATGACAGCAGTTTGAGAGAGGCATGCATAGTCTGGGAAGGAGTGGGAAAGATGGGGAGCAACTGCCCACGTTCTGGTGAGAAGCAGTTCAGTCTTGCTCCTTTTTCCAGAAGCATGAAACATTCAGGGAGGAGGGAGATGAACTTAAACCCATATCAATATAAAACTCCTCGGAGATGCAACATTTAGAGACTGCAGCACTTGATGCAGAGAGGAGGTATTTATTTGGGAAGAATTAACTCCTTCAAGTTAAGCACTTCTGTTCCAAGCTTCTAAAGAGATCCTCAAAAATACATGAGGGTGAAGATCCTCAAAAATACATCTCGGGTCCAGAACATGAAGTTCACAAAAACAGGACTGGAAGGCAAGTTGCTTCTTTCCAAAATGCCAAGTGTTGCTGTTCAACTGTTTCCCACACAGATTTCTGTACTTTAATACACTCATATATATATACACATATAAATATATATAAAGCACAATGATCTGCAATTTGCTTGGGAAAAAATAAAGAGCTGCATTAAGATAGTCAAGATGTAGATGAGTTTATCAGAGCTTAGTCTGAGAGTTCAGTCCTGGGGACCACTGAGTCCCTCTGTTTCCTTTTTTACTTCATTACTTTAACTAAAAAGTCACTTGCACTGACAACAAGGGCAGCACGACACACAAGTAAAATTTAGGGACTAAGCAAGACAGCAGGACTAAACAGTAAAAAAATGACAAGAAAGTATACTAAGAATCTAAGCAGGATGTGGGCTATGCTGTCACTAACAAAAGCAACCTGGATAGTTCCTCAAAAATAACTGAGGTGAATAACCACAAGGGGTGTAGGACATGCAACTATATCACATGCTCACAGACAATTTAGTATTTGTTTTCATGGACAACATTAAGTGCTTAATCAAAGGTAACCACACACACATGTTACTGTCATCTGGCACTCTATAAAAAACCACCCCCCCACAAACACGTTTGCACAAAGTCACTTCAGTGACTTATGGTACTCTGCAAAAGTACAGGTGGTTTGTTAAATTACTGATTCTGAATGTTTGCAACAAACAAAGCCTTAGCAAATATAAACACACCTACGCATGTCCATAAGTAGAGATGCTTTTGCATTTATGATACATGATATTTTGAAATTTTGTACAGAACAGTAGCAGACCAATTGGGGCAACTGTTCATTTGAAGTACAGAGATCAGAGTCAGTCTAGTTAGGGCACTGATCCTCAATGCACAGCCTAAGAAAAATCTCTCAAGGGTGAGATCCACACCATCACTCCTTACACAGGAAATTAACACATTAAAAACTACAGAGGCAGCAGGGGCAGTACAGCAGGATGTTGCCACTTGCATTGTAATACTTACCTAGCATCAAGGGCACACTGATCACCTCTACACCGGGCATTTCAGGAACAGATCCAACACAAGAGTTGCTATTGAGTTCTTCAGTGGTTATTATAAAAATATTTCTTTTAGAAGAGCCCAAATAAATGGGGGTATGGAAGAAGGCTGACAAAGGATTATTCAGGAGCTGGTAAAAAAACAGGGCTGCTTTTTAAAATTGTGCTGCGAGTCCAAACACTCTCTTGATAAGAGATAAGCTTTGGAAAGAAGGCCGCTCCTATGAAGATTCATAGCTTATGCCACTGATTGCCATCATTTTGTTTTAAGAGCTATAAATTACATTCACAGCAACACAAAGAGTCAGCACAAGGTACAGGAACTGCTTATACAGTATCAACAGACAAAATACTTCCCCTGCATCCAAGCCACATTTAGATGTGAGGCAACACAGAAACATGGATCACATTTACTTCAAAGCTTCAAATATTTAATCCTCCTGTTCTTACCCAATGAGTTGCAAAGTTAGATTACAAAAGTATCACCTCCAAACTCCAGTTCTACAACAGACAAACGCATCTCTAACACATAAGCAGTTGTATCCAGGCAGAAGTTTCATATCCTCTCAGCAGATTTAGTAATATGAGCAAGTCCATTTCTCTATGCAAGATCAAATCCTTCATGTATATAGGATTAGAAAGCAGTTATAGATTTTGTCGATTTTTTTCCTGTACTTATCCATCCCATTTGATAGGAAAAGCTACAGCCATTCAGAAGACACTAATGAAATAAACCTGCAAAGATCCCTGTTGCTGCTTCCCTCTTACCTCCCCTGGTAGAGAGCTTGTGGAAGTTACACGGTAAATCCACGAACAGCCAACAGCAGAACCACAACCTGCCATGTCCCCAGGCTCCAGCTTTCAACACAAAATGGTACTTTTCACACTCCTTTATTTGCCTTCTTGCCCACCCTCATACTTGCCTTGCAACACCTTTTTAAAGGCCACACACAGAGAGAAGACATGGAATGGACACATCCCACAAGGACCTTCAGCAGAAGCAGATGATGCAATAGGTATAAATGCTCCTGTACAACCCAGGATGTATGTGCTGATCTAATGGACTCTGTTTTTCCTTCCTTTCTCCATTCCTCAAGAAATGTTAAGTCAAGTATTCAGCAGCTTGGATGGTTCTGTACCATAAACAACAAGTTACAACTTTAGCACCAAGTGGGCAGTATTACGTGCATGTGCACACAAACACGTCTTTCCTATTATTCTTACTCTGAGAAGGAATTAAAGGCATTGACAGATGCTACAAAGATACCAATTGGAAGATAAAAATCATCAGCACTAGGAAAAGGGTAACTTTCTTTCCTCGCTCCCATATAAAGACCTCTTTGTATTTTCTGATATTGTGATTTACATTTTAGTAATTTTGGGCAATGTCTTTAAGCCTTTTCCTAGGAGTCTAATTCCTAACTCGTGCAGCTTTGTTGTTTTGTTTATTTAAAAAACCAGAAAGTGCAACTCCAGAATAATATAGAATGTGTGGCAGCAAGAATCTAAAAAAAAAAAAAAAAAAAAAATTGTGGCAGAGATCAGGCATAAGTCAGTGATCTGAGAACCATGGTGACAGCACTGCTGGTTTCAAGTGCGACTTCCACCACTGAGCTGTGGGCTGGTAACAAATTTTCTACTGTCCTCAAAACCCCAGTATGACAACTTCTAATGTGGTGCCTCTCTCTGAGCAGCTGTATGGCCCCTGCTGGAGACAATCATGTTCTCCTGCCTGGCCCTGGGTCTGAGCCCTGCTGCCCATGCCGCCACAGATGCAACAGGTACACAGCACAGATAACACTCTTCGTGCTTCCAAGTCACACAGTATGAGCCAACAGCACTGACCTTCTCCATGAGGGAATCCAAAATCTTCCAGTACAAATCACAAGACATTTTTAACCGTGCTCAAAACAAGAAGTGCCATCACCTGATTACAGCTCCAAATGAGCTGTTAGGTTTTGTATCTTCTGTGACAGGAGACAGTCTCCTTCAGCTAAGCCGTTTGCATATTTTTAATTAATATGAAGCAACATTAGTATGCTCTTTGAATACTAAGGAAACATTAAACAGAAAAAGACTCACAAGGCCTTTTTTTAACCTTTAAGTATTGATTTAATTTGTCTGTATTCTATCATATGATGCTGAAGAGCATAACATAGCTGAATCTCTCCTTTATGAAAATCACATCCCAAAACTGGAAATGACAATGCAAACAAGAGATGTATCCACACCAAGACAGAGATACACAGGATATTAGTATTTATTCATTAAATACTGTTTAATGATTATTTTTGTAGAAAACAGTTTAACTGAAGAACATAGCTTCCAGATTTATTACTCAAATAAAACCAACTCCTGCCCCAAAGAGCTAACACCCAATACTTGAAACATCTTATAGCTGAGATCTGGGTGGCATGGTTCCAAAAAATAAGATGCTAGCTTCAGTGAAAGGCTCAGACGCACCTACACAGGAAACAACCAGACATCCAGGTGCCAGGTAAAAACCCAAATGAACATGGTGACAGCTTTACCCACATATCAGCAGTCTCATTCTACATCAGTTTTCGCTCACCTCTGCCTCATGAGTGTTCAAAACTATTTTGCCACAGCATCAACTAGGAATACTTTCAGCCTCCTCATTCTGCCTGACCATCAGTCCCCTAACAGCCTGATTTAATTTGAGAACTTCAGAGAATAAAAGCCTTTATCACAGGCACCAGTAATAAAGGGAGGTTTCATTTTGGACCTGATTCAAACAAGCCAGAAGAAATCTCTCAACAAGTTTCAATTATCTTCGTTGTTTAGCAAACATTATGACTCCAAAACAGCCAAATGTGATGTAACTAATTAATGATCCTGTATTCTCAGCACCTACAGCCAGGGCTAGTCAAAACCACCTGAAACATCCAGCAACATCATTCAGAGACAGTGTTTGATCTGACTTCATTTACTTTACTGGGTGGCAAGTGTGCAGATGTTAACAGCTCCTAAATATGCAGCTAAGAATCCAGGAACATTTTTATAAATTTTGCACTCAATTAAGCATTAGATACATCAACACCTACCTGGATTTTCTACAGCATCACTGAACAACTGCACGTACCCAGGTCCTTTTAAAAGCCTGGCTTTGAGTATTTCTCCTGCTATCTTTAAATATTTTTGAGATACTTTTACAAGGCTTAAATTCAAAAGGAAGCTTTTTCCTGTCTCCTTCTTGGGTGAAATGCAATATTTATGCACACACTCAGAGGCACAGGCATGTAAAAAACATACAGTGAGACAGAATCACAGAATTAACCCCTTACAAATCACCTGTGACTTGAAGGGGGGACCCTCATAAATTATTCAAGTGCAACTGTAGTCAGCTTGCAGGCAGAATGCTTCAAGACCTTCCAGAAGTGCAAAGCAGTATCTGCAGTAACAGTATTTTCCAAAATGCTCAAAAACATGGTAAGAAGGAGCAAACTACAATGTGTGAAGACACGGATAACATGGAGACAGCGAGAGAAGCAGGACACAGTTTAACTTTCACAAAGTAGCTGTCACTTGAAATCATGTGCATTTCCACATATAGACTCCCCCAAAATATATTTATTTCCCTGTCTTTAACAGCAGGTGTTGAGTCTTACCCTTTTTCCAATAGGTGAAAAAACCTGCATTATCTGCCAACTGAACCAGCATGGACAAACCTATACATCCACCTGGATCCTGCTGGGAAACCATGACTGAAATTTAACTTTATTGGTCCAATTAAAAGGCAATCTAGTGCACATCAGTGGTTTTTCAGATGTTAATAAACAGTCCCACATGCAACTGAAATCAGTGTGCTTGTCTTTGCCTGCAACTCCTAACCTTCTGGAAAGTAAACCTTCTCTCAGTGACCTCTATCTCTGACTCCCTTCCAGCCTAGAACTGGTTAATTACCTTTCACTGTTCCTGTTATTTATGCTACAGTAGAAACCTCAAGCCAGGTCAGCTCTTTTGCAAGAAGCAGAAAATTATTTCAGTGTAAAGCTCTTTGTGGCAGAATATAACATGACAGACAGAAGAGCAGAATGTCAAAAGAGTGGCATAAGAAGCAAAAAGGCTTTAAGTTCAAGTCGAAGAACAGACCACTAGCAGGACCATAACCCAGCATTTCCTGGTGGGCTCACTACAGTTGTTACACTGCTCTGCCCGGTTCCTAACACATAGCTTATGTGCCTTTTCAGCAAATCCATTACAGCTATCATATTTTTCTCACATTATCAAAGAGGGGTCTTTGCAGCATCTTCATCCTTGCCACAACACACAGTTACTCTCATTCATTTCCATTTCATCCTTCTCTGACCTTACCTTGGACCCTATCTCCTTTCTAGTTCGAGGCATTGGAGGAAGACAGGGGAAAAGCATGAAAACAAAGTGAGTCAGCAGCTTCTGAGCAGCACACAAGCATTAGTCAGAGCTGATCAGGGTACTCACCACAGTCAGATGTGAATGAGCCCAAGACCACCAAACAACAGACTGGTGAGCAAACTTTACCAAACACCTCAAAATAAATCACTGGGCAAGGCCACCCCACAGATAAAGCACTTCAGGGAAAAAATATACTCTCAGCTGCCACATACCAGTGCTGAAAGGCAAAAAAGCACACAGGGTACTGTTCTGTCACATTTCTACTTCCCTTACAAAATGCCCACTGCATTCAGTACAGCTGCAGCTGAATCAAACATACCTGATGAGACAGTTGCCTTGACTGGTATAATGTTCTCCCTAATAAGGCCCACAGTTGCAAAAGCTTTTCCTGAGTAAAGTACATGCACAGTGCCTTACTATGCACTGCTGCCCTCCTGCTCCCTTATCAGGACACACTGACAGCAGCAGTAGTGATGATATTAGTTAGGGAAGTGGTGTTCCACATCATGCAGTGGAAATGTGAATTCTTAAAATTTAAGACCAAATTACTAATACAAAGCCTAAGGGCCACAAGTGCTCATTTGCAACACAAGAATAGTACCTTGCTACTCTCAGCACAGCTGTGACAGTGTCTTCCTGCAAAAAGAGATTTGAAGGGGTATTGTTCTCAGTCTTCACCTTCCAGCAATAAAATCAAGGGTATACAACAGATAAAACAATCCACTCCTTTCAGCAGGGCAGAGTACAGCTGTAGGATTCTCATCCATCATCTGCAGGAGACCCCTTCTCCTACAAAATTCCTGTCTGTTATGGTACAGTAAGTCCATTAAACTGTGAGTGATGTACAACCATCACTCCATGAGAGCACACCTCACTCGAGAGAGATGAACACTGCTTCAGCGCCTCTGCATTTGCACTGGACAGAGCAAGACTTATTGCAAAAACAACCTCCCCACCCAAATGACAACCTACTGAGTTTCAAGAAACACAGTTAATTACTGTACTCTGGGCACAGCATTCTCTGTTCTGTGACTCTGAGCAAGTGCTAACCTCTCTGTACAATTTTGCAACTCCTAAAATACATGACTTCCATCTTGTTGTGAGGCACTTACTAAAATCTGTTAAAGTGCTTGCCAACAACACAACTAAACTTTACTTAAGAGCAACCTTTATCCATAAGCAGCTTGCAATATGTTCTCTCTTCTCTGCAGGCTTCCCAATATATTCTTCCACACGAAACCTGGCCCTGTCATCCATAAAACAGATGTTTTTGTTTGGTACAGCTTATTCAGGCATTGTTAATGCAAAACATTAATAAGGAAGAGGAAAGCTACACATAATATTTACACAAATTTCTAAAGTGAATACATATGTGTTTTAATCCATAGTGTTTGGAAAGCCGCAGCACTGTATCAGATATAAGCAACTAGAGAAAGAAAATGACAGCAAACATTTAGAGCACATCAACTATTCTACTGATCCATGCAGTCAATCATTACATAGAAGTAGTCCTGGCATATATAAACAGATGCCTGTACGTCTACACCAATCTTATCCTTCACGTGAGAAGTTAGAGAAAAAACAAAGGCTGCACATTTCAGCTTGTTTCACAATAATTTCTCTACTCCAGCATTTTTTAATTCTTTTACTACTCACTCTAGTGTGAAGTCATTATCAGTACAAGCTGAGGCTACAATCGCCTGGTACAACTTCCTGGGCCGGAGGCATCACTGTTTTTAAATATATGCTTGGTTTTTTTTTGTTTGAGAGTTTCTGGCATCCTTCTACCTTCTTGTAAAGCATTTTCAGTTTTATGTAGCAGCAAGGTTGCTCTCTCCCACACAAGCACCTGCATAAGGTATATCATTCTTAGATGTCTGCACAGGGATTTAAAACACGACTTTTAGAAATGTGTAACAAAGACAAGGACCAGAAGTCTTGGTGTGACCTTGTTGAGACAGACTCTTTCATGGGCTGTCTTTTCAGCCATTCGAGTGAGTGCTCACTTGTTGAAATAAATGCTAAAAAAGCATTACTTGTTATTTAAATAATATTCACCACATGGTATCAGCCAACACACCTTACCTCAGCTCGCGACCATTATTTAATTCGGCTTAAATATCTTTATGAACAGACGCCGATAGGTGAAAGGCAGAGCTCCTACAACACGTGAGCACGTCACCAGGGAGGCAGACTGCCCCTCTCCCCGCCTCAGCTCACGGACTCTCGGGTACGGCGGACGGAGCAGCCACCACGACCGACCCGCGCCCGAGCCCGCCCGCTCCGGACCCCGCCGGGGCACGCCGCGCCCGCTCGCTCCGGAGCGGCGCCTTCGGGGAG
>VXBC01008338.1:334278-410491 GCA_013399945.1 Ploceus nigricollis
GCTCCACTCCGGGAAGAGGGCCCCCCTCGCCTTCCCTTCCCGCCGTCATCATGTCACTTCCTCCGGGGGCGGTGGGAAGGGGCGACCCCTCCCCGCAGCGGCTTCGCCCGCCCTCTGGGGCGCCGCCGGAGCGGAGAAGGAGCGCTCCCGGTGGCGCGCCGCGGCTGAGGAAGGGCCGCGGGCTCCGAGGAGGGAGGGGGAGCCGGGGAAGCGGCGTAGCGCCCGTCCCCTGAGCGTCGCCGGCGCTGGTCAGAACTGAGTGCTCGTCATCCCTTACCGGGGCAAAGGCGGGGTGATACGCACCTGTGACTGTCTGACCCTTCAGGTAGAAACCGGGCAACAAAAAGGAACTCCACGGCCTGGGTGCTGTGGAAAAAGATAAATGCCGTGGCAGCCATCCAAGCAGCGAGTACCCTGACACACAATACTCGCTCTATGTGACAACGCAAACATTTGCTGCCAGGCTCTGATTGTGGGGTGAAAGGCAGCTTCCATGAATAGAGAACAGCAGGAACTGAGTCTATTACCAACACCCAAAGCATTGGAAGGTGATGGTGACTGGGATGACACGTCACTGGGACAGCAGTGTCAGCTGCTGGGTGTCTGCTTATAGCAGGGCTGGAGGGCTCCCGAGGTGGGGGCTGGCAGGCGATGAGCTGGATAGAGCACTGCCCTGTAACAGTCCCGGTCCATACCAGCCACGTAGAATCCCTGTTTACCTTCAATGTAACATGAACGCAAATTAAACACTTGTCATGGTTTAACTCCAGTCGGCAACTACTGGCTAGGCATCAGTCAGTGTCTGCTGAGCACTCGTACTGTGCATCATTCATTTTTCCAGGGTTTTATTCCTCTCTCTCTCCTTTTCATTACGCTTATTGTTATTGTTGGTATTATCACTATTGCAATAGCCAGGCTGCTGCTCAAGGGAGGAAAAGCCTGGAGCTGAGGGTAGCCACACCACAGGCAGTGTTCTCACTGGCCAGAGCACTTTGCCACAATACATGAGCAGGGCAGTGGCAGCACAGTGTAGCTTCACTGACAGTCCTAGACAAGATGAAGCAACAAAACGGGTCTAAAGATTGTACAAAGAGCATAAGGCCACAGAAGATAAGGCCACAGCTGGAAACAGAGCTACAATAGGGTTGGGAAACAAGGCAGGAGACCAAACAAAACACAGATGTAACTACTAGACAGCTCTGACAGGGACTAAAGGCCCAGACCTGGGCTTAAATGGAGCTCTGGCCCATAGGCTGTGTGTGTGGGTCCCAGGTGAGGCTGGTCAGGGCTATCGAGATGTAACTGTGCCATCAGTGCCCTGACAGGTTCCTGCTGATGGGGTGTGTTGACTGTACTGTTCAGGAGGTCAAGATTTAGTCACCTTCTTCCCATTTGGTCATGGAGGAGTTGAATCTAGCTCACTGACCCCTGGTCTAGCTGCTGAACTGCTATGTGGCGAGAGATTGGTAAAGGGAATTTCTCCAGCCTATTTTAAAACTCTGGCTGCATTTTGAAAAAGGGCTAATTACAGGCAGAGGGAAAAAAATTAAAATCCATGAATGAGGCACTTAATTATGGAGAATGGCTGGGTTTGTAGCACAGCCATGTCCAAAGCATCCCCGACCACCTACCTGAAACAACTTTGTGAACTACATGTACAGATTCTTGGGATATTACTCCAAGGTGTCTTACTCAGCATCTAAGTGATATCCTGGGAGCCAAGACTCAAAAATCAGGCACTCTGATGCTGTGTGGTAGTTTCTCAACATATTTTACTTACTTTTCCTTGAAACCAAACTCTCTGCAGCTGGTTATTTGTATGTTCTGATTTTCTGTGAAGCCATAATAAAAATCTGTCTTCTTGCTTTCGTTAGTGTTAAGCTGCAGCTGAATGTAACAGGCTTTATGGATGCTTTACACCTGAGAAAACTTTCCACTGGAGAGGCAAATTCTAGTTTTGATCCAGTATATCTATTTTTCAAAACACTAACCAGGAATATATGAATAATAAACCCCTCTTATTTAAGTTGGGGATTAAAAGGTAAGTCTCATGAAGCTGTTAGATACCATGATAATGACTGAAATTGAAAAGCATGTAGAAAAAAATACTTCTGAGCTAAGAGCAGGCCTTGTGATGTTCTCACTGAGTATTTTCTAGGTGGTGGAACAAGGAGGATAAAAAGGAATCAGATTCTCTTTCTGTAAGCTCTGCCTTTCAGAGCACTGAATGGAGTATGTCTCAGTTTTGGCATTCTTGGTACTGAGTACTTGGTTTGCAACCTCAGTGCAGTTTTTTTCCTTGTTACTGGTGGGTATGCAAATACTTTATTTGCATTGGGCAAGATTCAAGAGTCGAATCAGGAACTTAGACCAGGCAATGATGCCTCCCTGCTATTCATCACTGTGTGAAAAGGGTGATTTTCAGTGAGTTTCCTTGCAAGAAATAAACATAACAAAAACATGATAACAACAACAAACCAAAATCACAAAAACAAACCCCAAACCACCCTTGTCCCCTCCAGTCCCACTGGGCAAAGTGGGACTCCATTTGGTGAGGAAGCCAGGTATCTGTCATGGCTGAAGCAAAATTAACTGCTTGTTGGTTCTCACA
Source organism: Ploceus nigricollis (assembly GCA_013399945.1). Taxonomy (NCBI): domain Eukaryota; kingdom Metazoa; phylum Chordata; class Aves; order Passeriformes; family Ploceidae; genus Ploceus; species Ploceus nigricollis. Next base: position 336,890 of record VXBC01008338.1, read on the forward strand.
GCTGGACCCCAACCCTGCTCACCATGTGCACTTTTAAATGACTTGTGAATTTGACTTCAGAAATTTCATTGCAGGCAAAAGCTTGTCTGTTCTGGAAAGTTCTGCAGTGCTACTTATGCCAGCCTAGAGAAAAGAGGCAGTACCCCTGCTTTGGATGCTGCCAAACTGATAGGGTGGATACTAACATAGGGATATACTGGGATACACTGCCATGAGCAGCTGGACTCAAGAGGTCCAGTTTGCTCTTGCTGCATGTCTTATGGTTAGAATCTCCAATATCTAATAAGATGTGGGTTATAAAAGGCTTGTTTCCTTAATTTAAAAGCATTCATAATGGTCCTCTTCTGTGTAGACTGAGTGTAACAAAGGCTGAACTGCAGGCTGTCCCTCAAGCCAGCAATAACAGGAAGTCTTTCCTGTACTTGGCTTATCCGTCTTTATGAAAACTGTGGGAAAGTAATTGTGTCTGAGATCTCTGCTGCTTTTTGGGGATTGATTAAAATCAGCTAACAAGGTCAGGCAGGAATTATAGTAAGGATTGATGTGTATAGTATGACTGCATAATCCTTTCCCACTAGGAAACCACATGAAAATATCTATACATAGGTTAATATAGGCTGACAGTTTATTTAAGTATGGAAACCAAAACTGATGCAATGCATTGTAGTAATGATAGAAGTTGTAATGTGGATGCAGGTGGACCAGTTTAAATAGGCCAGTGGGGGAGTGGTATTGAAAATCACACCCACTCCCTGTGTAATTAATTTTTCTGGGTAAGCTTTTCTAGTGTGGACTAACTCCAACTGTGACACCTGCCATCTTCTCCTCTACCTCAGCCGTACAGTGGATCCACTGGTTTCAAAAGATAACTCCCACTTCCCTTCAAAGAAGCCACACAGTACTCACAAATGGAAACATCCTGTTAAAACTAGACCCTGTGGCCACAATTAATTTTAGAAAGACTCATTCTTTAATTGAATAGGCATTAGCAAAAGAGCTGTGTGAGATGAGCTACAGGAATTTGAGCTCCAGACTGTCCAATTTGACCCTTTACAAAGTCTAGTCCTACAGAAAGAATACTGACTGAGATGCCAAAACCCATTTCTTTGAACAGGTTTATTCTTTCAGCGTGCTTTATTTTCTGCAACAAGTCTACGATTACTAATCAGGTATGTAAATTCTTCACAATTTTCAAAGAATACAATTTGTTTAGTAAATACCAAGGATCCTACCATACAAAATGTTTTCCAAATTACTCTTTTCAGAATTACACCAAATATTTTCATATCTGCCGACATCCACAAAAGAAATACTCCTTACACATGTGTAAATATTATTTCTGTAGCTGTTTTAAGTATTCAACTTGAGCCTACCTATGAGGAGGAGAGGATCCTTTGTTTCTCTTTACACATGTATCTACTACAAATGTCACAGATTTGTTTTTCTTGTTTTCTTAAAACTTGATTGAAGTGAAGACTTCTGCATGGACCACTTTGGGCTGAAACTTCATGACTCAGGTGACTGGCTTTAGAGATACCTCCATGTACAGGTGACAGAGCAGATATTCTAGACACACACAGACACGCGTGCACGCACATTCACACACATACAAACACCTACCCCATGACAGGAGAAAATCTTGCAGCTCTGATTAAGCGTGGTTCAGACTGTGACAAATTGGTGAGGGCTTCAATGGCACCTTGGAAATGCAGAGATGCAACATCTGTTTCTGGCACGGTCATGAGTGCCTGTAGGTGGAATTTCTCTCAGATCTTAGAGGGAAGATCTCTTTGGAGCTGCAAAGGTAAGGGTTGTTTAGAGGGTACTCAGGAAACTGCAGAAAAGCTCAGATAAGGAACTGTAGAAGAAGAATCTTGGTCTGAACACTTGGAAGCTGGAGTAGCACAGACCCTGTAAAAAGAAATGCTGTTTATGCATAACTGTTTACATCAAGGAAGCATGGCACATTGGCTGCTCTCCAGGTCTTCAAGGGCAATGCCTAATTTGCATATGTAGTTACAGAGACATTACAGTCAGAAACAAATCACATTATTATTCTTGTTGCTTGCATATGTACATTTCCTCACCTAGAAGAGGGCATAACTACTTCAGTATGATGAGAACAAGGCTGCTTTATGCCACAGTAGTGTGTAGAGATGAGCTATGTGAGCCTGCCATTTCGAGCTTTGTACAAATTTACATAAAATGGCAATCCCTGCAGTAAGTGGGGTCTTCTTGATCTAGCTTATAATTAATTCTGTAGGAGTGTCCTCACCCTGTGAATGGCTGTATCCTCCCCCCACCCATAAAAGACAGCAGCTTTAAGCCACACTTAGAGCATTCATCTTCATTCTGCCAGGTAAAAACTCTAGTTCCATTGTCAAATTTACATTGAAGTTACTGTTTGATTATCTGTTCAGTCACACAGAATTGGAAAGGTCATTTAAAAAAACCTTGAAAAAGAGCCAGGAAAAAGACTCATCCTTATACATTGCTTCTTATACATTGCTTATACTGAAGAACATATAACCTGCTGCATGTCCTCTCACCAACTCCACACCACACTGCCCATACTGGAAATACGAGACAGGACTCAACTCTCATCTTAGCAGCTGTAGCTGTCTCCACCCCATGTTCTCCTACATACTGATTTTGTGAAGACAGCTTTATCTGAAGGGATAAAAAGAGCTATTTCCCAAGAAGGGTCTACTTCCCAAGAAAATTATGGGATAAACCATGGTTTGAGTGCTAGGAAATAATCACTAAGCAACAATCTTTATATAAGGTCTTCATATGGATAGTAGATATAATTTTTTCAATTTCTGTGTAGTCTTATGTATTTGAAGAGCAGATTTGGGTCAATTTTTAATCTGTATACTTTAGTAGAGCCCACTAATGATTCATAAAGGTCTTACACTTTAGAGACATTGTGTGAAGTATGGTTATTGGTCACTCGAGGGTTAAATTTAGTAGTACACCTTATAGACTAATCCTCTGTGTCAGCAAATTCGACTTCTCAAAAATTGAGCTAAGTGACATTCTGGACTGTTGCTTTCTTTCTCATAATGAGCCACTGGTTGATGAAATAGATTTTTAAATAAAAAGGCATTATCTAAAAGCTAATTGGGTAGAAGCTGCATACTTACAGTTTTTGTAAATGTCTGTTACACACATTAAGGAATGAAAAAATTCAGAACATCATTTTTGGTACTAAATTGCAGAAAGGGATTGCATGATACTTGATAACAGGAAATACAAACAGCATTTGCAGCTCAGGACTTAGAGAAAATGAGTAAAAGAGCCAGGTAAGATCTTGTACAGGTTTTGTCTTGGGCTGTCAAATATTTGTGATGCGAAAAATGGAAGTGAAAAAATACAGTACACTACAGACTGCTTTATCCCACTAAATGGAGCAAATCTGTGTTCTGTGAAAAAAGTACAGGACACTGTATTTCCTCTAATTTCTTCCTGTTGATTTTTCTTCCCCACTGAAGTGGTGGTTTAGGGAACCTATGTATTTCCAGTGTCCCAAGAGGTCTTAGCTCTTCATTTTCTATAATTTGGCCTGATCTTGCTCCCAGTGGCATTTCCTTGATTTCAGTAGATGCAGACACAGCTTCAGAACTGGCTATTGAATAAGGATATTGTATTAAGAAAATTACTAACTTCCAGAGAAAAGGAAAATAGTTCCTGAATCTAAAACTCTTAAGTGAGTATGGAAACCTTAGAACAGAAGTGTTTTTTACATAAAAATAGTTGAAAATCTCTGGCTTCTACTAATCATTTACCTGTGAATACTAATCAGAGTGTTTTATACATGTTTGATTCCAGTTCTATATCAAGTCGTGCTATCCCACAGCCTGTTCACGGGGCAAAATTTAAAAGGATTTGCTAGGGATCTAAGAAAAGCATGTAGTCCAGGGATACATTTTGGTAGAAGCAAACTACATAATATTGCCACACCACTTCAGAGGTTCTCTATAACCATTATCAGACACAAAAGATCAGGCCATTTCTGTAAGAGCTTGCTTTTGCCTCCAGCTGCTCCCATGTGATGTCTGTGTTCTTGACTGCCTCAGTCCTAAGTGTGGCTTCCAGCACAAATCACAGCAGCCCCCAGGAGAGTTTCAGTGTAAGGGCCCTGGTTCCCTGTGTACGCTAGAAATCAGCCTTTCCATCATTTTGGTTTGAGTTGGGAGGGATCTTAAAGATCATTTAGTTCCAACCCCCCTGCCATGGGCGGGGACATCTTCCACTAGAAGCTTCCCATTCCCTCTTGTCTTATGCCTTGTAAAAAGTCCCTCCCCAGTTTTTTTGTATGCCCCTTTCAGATACTGAAAGACCACAATGAGGTGGAGCCTTCTCTTTTCCAGGAGCCTTCTCTTTTCCAGGCTGAACAACCACAACTTTCTTGGCCTGACTCCCTAGGAGAGGTGCTGCAGCCCCCTGATCATTTTTTTGGCCCTCCTCCGGACTGGCTCCAGGAAGTTCTCATCATTCCTATGCTGGGGGTTCCAGAGCTGGATGCTGCACTCCGTGTAGGCTCTCATGAGAGTGGAGCAGAGGAGGAGAATCACTTCCTTTNAGCTTCCCATTCCCTCTTGTCTTATGCCTTGTAAAAAGTCCCTCCCCAGTTTTTTTGTATGCCCCTTTCAGATACTGAAAGACCACAATGAGGTGGAGCCTTCTCTTTTCGAGGAGCCTTCTCTTTTCCAGGCTGAACAACCACAACTTTCTTGGCCTGACTCCCTAGGAGAGGTGCTGCAGCCGCCTGATCATTTTTTTGGCCCTCCTCCGGCCTGGCTCCAGGAAGTTCTCATCATTCCTATGCTGGGGGCTCCAGAGCTGGATGCTGCACTCCGTGTAGGCTCTCATGAGAGTGGAGCAGAGGAGGAGAATCACTTCCTTTGACCTGCTGGCCATGCTGCTTTGGATGCAGCCCAGGGTCCATCTTTACTTCATGGCACAAGTTTCCCCATGGTATCTTTTTCTCTTCTGTTCTTTGATTCTATGAAAAGCAAGCTGAAACTAGGGGATAGTTAGGGGTATGAATGACAACAGGCCATGGAGGTAGTCAGCAGTCTGAATCCAGCAAAAGACAGTGGCAAATCAGAGTCTGTTTATTCAGGCAACTCCTTTGTAGTCAATGTGAAACTGCATTGTGAATTTGAAATTGCAATCCACTTCCTTTGGGAAAAGAACACTGCAATAGATAGTAGATAGCAAGCTCTTAGAAACCATTGGCAGGCTGTTCTGAAACCAGTCCTCAGGTTCCTTGAGCATCACGTTGCTTGGAACTGCTGGGTCCCTTGTCACCAATTTAATACATTCATCAAACCTGAGGCAAAGGCCTTGCTTCAAATACCTCTCCTACAGGAAACTGTGCTAAGTGACTTTATGGCTAAATGCCCAAATAGCTCAGCCAGACATTGGGCAGTACTCCCACTTGGTCCTGGAGGAGTGAACCTCCATGAGATAGCCACCTAAACCTGGTACTAAGATACTAAGGTGGTACCTTAGAACAGTTGCTAAGTGTGGCCTTATCAGAGAGCTGCCTGCTTCACAAGTCCTTCATGGAAAATTGTTGGATACAGTACACAGAATGGACTGTTTTCTGAGAAAGATTTACTTTATAGCTCAACATCAGAATTGCTTAACTAGGCATGTGTTTGTATTAGATGGTACAATGAAGTTTTACAGAAAATGTAGTAGGAAGTGCAGAAGTTCCAAAGCTAGATGCAGTACTTGTCAGATCATTTATGTATGATGTATTAAAAACTCATGGGGACAAAGGACCTGGGTTGCTGTTAGGGGGCACCTCTTGCTCTATGGAGAGTCCTCAGTGTCATCTTACTGTCATCTGTCACAGGAGTTCAGGTGCCCTGACCTCAAGCCATCAATATTAACAAAAAAACGCCTTGTTGTGCACACGCACATCCTGGTGAGCCCGTGTCTTCATCAGCTCCTGAGCTCAGCCCCAGCTGTTTGGTGCAGGTTTAGCACAATCATTCTCAGAGTGATTTGACACTATTTGATTTGCATGCTCACTTCTATGCTAGCAGTATGTTATTAATCCTACAAACCACACTGATTTATATTTTTTCCGAACATGAATAATATAGCCAATATAATTTCCTACTCATCAACTGCCAGATGACTAAGGATCACTGGTCTAGGAAACTGAGCTCTGGGATCTGTCAGTCAGTCACCTGGCAATTCAACCATAAAACAGTCTACATAAGCACTCTATATCTACTGCTTTTTACAAATTTTTTTGAATCACAGGTGCCTCAAGTATTAACAATAAAACCAACAAAGCCTGCTGCCTCCTAGGCTTGGTATCCATAATGGTAGCATGAATCAGAATTGGCTACACTAACTGCAGTAAATCGACAGCACTGAGCAATCCCATTTCATTAATAAGAGCATCTCATCACCAGCTGCTCCTTGGAGACAAATGGCTTCATCTGGCTTCCTAAACATTGCTTTCTCTTGCCACCCCAAGGGACTAGTAGCATTTGAGACATTAGTGACCTCATAGTCTGAGTTTTTTGTACACTGGAGATGTCTCTTCTATCCTGATGTCTGATTTTTCTGTTCTTTTTCTTCACAAGGGGAATCACAAACAGTAAAATAAAATAAAATAAAATAAAATAAAATAAAATAAAATAAAATAAAATAAAATAAAATAAAATGGTGTTTTTTCCCAACACAGATAGAATGCCAAAACCCACGGCTGAAAAATCTCCACCTCATACTAGCACTTTTGCAAGACTTACATCAGGCAGTGTGATATCATCCTGACAACTATTTTAAAAGTCTGGTGCCAGAGGGACAACTTACTACTTGGCAGGTATGAAACACTTTTTCTTCTCTCATTTCAAATACCTTATTTAGGCAAAGAATTTAACCCTGAAACCAAATCCCATGCACTGGCACTTGTCAAATGATTGCAATCCTAAGTGGACTTTCCCTCCTGCATTGATTTGTGCCTCAGGGACTTTCCCCAAATCCACTTGAAATTGTTAAAGCTTCTACAAAGGCAAGGGGATTTGTCAGTTCTCAATTTAGTGCAGTGTAAGGATCTTACAGTTGGTGTTACATTTACTTACCAAGACAAGTGGACTTTCAAACAGCAATTCCCTGCACGTGCAGGAGTCTCCATCATGTGATAAAACAAGTGATGTCTGCACAACCTCATGGTGAGAACTTCTGCGTGGAGTAGGCTTTATCCAGCAGCCAAAAGAGATTCCTGGGCTCCTGTGCTGAATCCCTGTGTATCACAGATGAAGGGGTCCAGCTGCTTTCATAACATTTTATGGATTTTGCCACTGAGTTTCAGCTCTTCTGTAAATGGAACAGGACCTTGTGAGAAGATGATGTGTCTCTGAGAGTGACTTGCCCTCTGGTTGTGTCTGTTACTACAACAGAGCTCACAGAAGTGAGGTGGGAGGGAGGAAATACCAGCCACCTGGCTCATGACACCTTAAGGGTATCAACAGTCTTCTCCTAAACACTAGACAACATGAAGCACAATAAGGCTTTGTAAGAACTGCTAAATATTGCTAATAATACTTCACAGTGAAATGGAGGCAACAAGTGACAGGTTTAGGCAGCAGAAGTTGTTTAATTCTGTGGATGAAGTACTTTATTCTAAATATCTTTGGGAACCTAAAAGCCATTTCTGAATGAGGAAATGGAGGCAAACAAATAGACAAGATGCATCTTCCCACAAGAAAGTAGTTCTTGAAAGCTTTTGCCAAATTTTTTTACTTAAAAGCAATTCAAGTTTGTTTCACTTTAGTTTCCTGTATCCTAAAATTATGCCTAGAAGCTGGTTATTAAGAGTGCATTTTTGGAAGCAGAATCATTGGTACTTTAAAGTACTTCAAAGTAATTTAAAGAAAATTACCTTATATTGGATATAAATGGAAGCCAGCACAGTAATGGCAGAGGGAGTGGGTTACCAGAGAGCAAATGCTCAGGAGGGGAAACACAGTAAGGTAAAACTTTCCTGAATGCAGATATCAGCCCGGATGATTACCTTGCACTACTGTGTGTGGCACTCAAGCTGATAAAAATAGAGTTATTAAGAAGATCCCTAAGTGTTTGTGGAACAATTGATTGCATCATCTTAATTAGACAAGAGCAGAATTCCTTAATGTTGTGTTCTTCTCACTCCCTGGGCGACTGCAAATCACTTAAGGGAAGGTTGTGGCTGCTCTCTTTGGGGTGATTTGAGGCAGGTGGGGATCGGATGGACCTGCAGCTCTGAAGGGAGGAAGCTCTGGACTGGCCTGACATATATTTAGTCAATGTAGAATGTAGGAGCTTTGCCTTCTGATGGCTAAATATTTATCAGGCCATGAACTATAAATAGGTTTAGCTGTTTAATTTATGTCAGCCTGGTGCAGCATTATGAATTTCTGTAACACTAGGTACTGGCTTAGACTAGAGGAGACTGTGGCCCTTGATCTGCACTTTGCCAATGTAGCCGAGAGGCTTTTGAGCAGAGAGACTCTGGGAAATTTCACAGGACCACTTTCAGATGTTATTGGTCTCCTGTCTGTCTTTCCTACCGTCTTGGGTTATTGATCCTGTGGAATACAAAGGAGCAACATGTGACTGTGTCTTAACTGTTCCAAGGCATAGGCCAAATTTTCAAGAAAATCAGCCCCGAAGGTGAAGTGCTCACTGCTCACCGTTCATTGGAAAAAGGCAAGTAACAGAAGAAGGGCAGGGCACTCAGACGGGCACAGGAGTGTCTTCAGCCACTTCAGCAAAATTCTTCAGAGGACATTTGCCAACGTCCTTGCTGACATTGGATCTATGCAGAGAAGTAAAGAAGGTACAGTGACTGGCTTCCCACAGTTAGCTCTCCCAAGGAGACAGGAGAAGGCACAGATGTGCAACAGATCTTGAAATGATTCTAAGCAGTAAAATGTGGCTACAGCATGAGATTTCAAGCTCTGTAGAACTAATAAGTGTTTTAATGTAGTGTTTCAATTTTGATTTATATGTATGCTACACACACACATAAACAGCTAAATGGATGCTGCAAAGTCAGCCACTCAAAGATGGAAACACCAGAATTCAAGTGACCTTTGCAAATTTACTGCCTCCTCTTTGGGTCTTCACATGTTATGTAGGTTCAGTTCACATGGCTGCCCAGTCCTTTTTCCACAGACTCTGTTACATATTCAGAACAAAGACTAAACAAGCCTAATTTAATGAGGAGTTGTTTAAAACTGTTTTGTCATCCCTGTTCAATGTTTGTGGAAGCAACACTAGCTAATATTTATGGTGTGCTGTTTAAACCCTCATGGGCATTTTTAATAATACTGTCATACTGTTCAAGGCTAGTTTCACAAATTGTCTGTGAATTGAAGCCAGGGGCATGAGACTGATCCTGCCATTGTTACCCCAAGTGGTGAGTAACTTCCTTCATGATTACTGGTGCTGCTCTTCAGAAAAAGGAAAGAGAATTCAGGTCTGATTTACAGCTCGTGTTTTGTGCTGCTTCTAAATGCCCCCCTCCTTGCATCAAAAGGGTATGTGGGAACGTGACAGTCATCGTCTGGGATGAGTTAGGTTCTCATCAGAGATATTGAATGAACTTAAATCAGGATTGTCAGTGAGAGAGGGGTGTGTCACTAAGTCCAGAGATTGTTCTGCAAGTGCAGTTTTCCCATTACCTTTTTTACAGTGTCCAGTCACATAAATCCTCATGTGCAGTTCCTTTTAGTCGAAATGCTTGGCCCTCCTGGCTGGTAGAGACTGAAGTATGCAGAGGCAGCCTGAACAGCAGCAGAGGAAAGAGATGATAAAATTGTTTTATCATTCTACTTAACAACTTCCTCTGTACTATACAGACAATTTGATAACCCAGCCATTTGTGTGTACAGGGTCAAAACATTGTCCCTTAGCTACAATAGCTACCAGCATAATTAATGAAAATTACAGTGTCGGGATCTAAGAGATTGGAACGGCAAAGGGAAAAAGCATGCCTAATACTTTCCTTTATAACAAAGCTCTTCCAAATGTGTATAATCCTAGACAATTTTCAGCTTCCAGACTGAAATTTCCTACTGCTGCTCACTCTTCAAGCAATTATTGGTGAAACAAAAGCATGCTTGCTTTGTTTATTTAAGGGGATAAGAGGCTAAAACTGAAGCAAAAGCATCTCCTGGGGTTGGTTTCTTTGCCTTTTTTTTTAAATTTTTTTTTTTTTTTTTGCTATTAAATGAGAAATGTTGAATAATATTTGGAGCAACTGTTGCTCCTCAGCAATTTACTACAGAAGGAGCTATTTTGTCACAGAATAATTCTGCCAGAGGTTTCTGCAAGTACACATTCATGCATTTTGCTCAAGGCCAGGCAAGTAATCAGATGTGGGTAGAACACAGATTCCAGTGTTCTTAATTTTCTGTGTTGGTTGATATGTCTACTCATTCATTGTTGATGCAAAGACATCAACATTTTTGATTCAAAGAATGAAATCTGACTGAAGTGTTGCTTCTGTATTTGTGGTAGTTCAGCAGGTTTTTGGTACCACCACTTAGGAACTTTGCAATTCAAGATTTGCAATGTCTGTAAGTAGTAACAAAGGCAAAAAGTTGTTAATAAAAAACTTATTTTTTTGTTTCTTACTAAAGTAGGACATGATCACACTGCACAGGATCTATAGCTACAAAAGAACATTTTAATATTTTATATTTGCTCCCATAGTATGGAAGTCTTAAAGTCTCCAGAAACAGTAAACCCAGTTTTAGAGCAGTGGTTTCTCACAAGCCATTGCTGTCTGCAGAGCAGTGGCTTCAGGTGCACTGAAGTTGCTAACCTGGTGGTACTGCCATTTGTTAAAATGTTATATGTGTTTTTGAATAATTTCCTGACCAGGGAAGTAGTTTTGTTTTCTTTCTGGGAAAAAAGAAAAAAATCTGTAAAAGAGTTTTGGAGGTTTTTAAAAATTTCTTTCTACATAAAGAAATGAGAACTTTACCCATGCTAAAGAGTAGTATATATTCCAAGAAGCATATAGAGGGGATAACATCATACCTGCTATATCTCCTTAATATTCTCCTCAATGTCTATAGAAAGCAATTTATTTTGGCCCTATTCAGTGGTATAAGACAGAATTCTGGGGAAAATGCTTAAAAGTGCATAAATGACAGAAAAGGCAAAATACTATTTTAACCTAAGGTTTCTTCAGTACTGCAATAAAGGCAAAAGTTCTTTCTAAATGTTTCTCATTTAAATTTTTTTAAGAAGTTATTATCTAGCAATATAGTTTATATTCTGCCAATCACCATACTACAGTGATTTCAATAAAAATGAAGCAAACCACACTTTTAAAAATCCCCTATGAGATGTTAAACTAAATAGGACAATACAGGGATGTGATTATGTGGCAGTATTTCAAACACTGGCACTTACTGATAAAAAGTCATCATATTCCCCTCGGGAAACTCTTCCTATTCCCTCCTTGCTGATAAATGGGCCCAGCCTGGAATTTGGCAGACTGAAGAACAAGATCACTGAAAGCCACCTTTATGTCTTTCCTGCTTTCATCTTTCCCCTGAGTGTTACATTCTTTGAAGCTGCACAAAGTGATAAAGTTAGTTCAATAATCCCTGTTTCACTGGGCTACTGGCACTACAGAAAACAGTTTGACTGTAGTCAGCTGTGACTCAGATGTCCTCCCTGGTGAGCTGGGAGGTGCACTACCTTTGTCCTGATGATCTTTAAATAGTAGCCAAAAGCAGGCAGGGTGCTGCTGTTGTCATCCCACCAACTCAAGATATTTAATGGAGATACCAGAGTTAAGGAGTATTGTTGCTCCAAACTTCATCTGTAGTCAAGAGAGAGGCAGGCAGACACTTGGTGAAAATGAATCAGATAATTTATATCATTTTCATCACTGATGTGTTTTAATTAATGCCAGCCTTGCTCTCCCCATGAGTCAGTTGAAACATCACTCAATAACACCACAGGAAAGGCCCAGCTTTTGGGTTGAATCCAACAAACTTCTTCATCCTTTCTGTACAGTCCCAAAAGAGGGGGTGGAGTGGGTGTGTCTTAATCCATTTACCAGAAGCACCTATCCAAATTTGTGCAACAATTTTCCCCTTTAATTAATGGGGAACTTCTGATCTCAATTTGAAGCAGAAATTAGGACTGGACTGAGAATGCTTAATGCTTTGTGTTATCATCACTTAATGATAAAATGAGGTTGTTTAGCCTCCTCAGCTTCATCTCTCTGATTCTATGCCAGATGCCTCAGTAGCTTGGTGAGAATTTCATGTAGCTATCTGGGGTTTGGCCTACCTTCCTTACTGTCTCCATCTGTCTGTCTGTGCAGCTGTCTGTCAGTCCTCCCACAGAGGCTTTTCAAAGTTAGCCAATTTTTGCTAAGTAATTTATAAAAGTAGCCTGCCAGTCAAGTACAGAAAACCTGTTAATGCTCGCACTGAGAAAACCAGCCCTTAATCCTTAGTTCAAGGCATGTTTGGCTCAGAGCATTAGGGACCCAAGGCAGGAGGGATGCGGGGTGCCATGACCCCAGGTGTAGCAGCATCCTGCACTGGCCAGTGTAAAGCAAGCTCCTTGGACTGGGTCTGGCTGGTACAGACCTGATTCTCCTCCTAGCAGTTGGTATGGTGCTGGGTTTTGGATTTGTGACTAAAACTGTTGATAACATGCAAGTGTTTTATCTGATGCTGAACAGTGCTTGCACAGCATCAAGGCTCTCTGTTTTTCCCACTCGGGTACCTCATTGACTAGGTTGGGGCTGGGCAAGAGGCTGGGAGGAGACACAGCTGGGGCAGCTGAGCTGCATTTACCAAGGCAATATTCCAAGCCATATAACATCATGCCCATCAATAAAACCTGGAATGTTGTCTTTCTAAAGGAGCCATTGCTCAGAGACTGCCTGGACATCCATCTGCTTGTGGGAGGTGGTGAGTGATTGCTTTTGTAATAATCACTATTATTATTTTATTCATACCTTTAGTTATTAAACTGTCCTTGACCCATGAGGTTCTCTTGCTTTTGCTCTGCCTACTCTCTCCCCCATCCTGCTGGATGTGGAAGTGAGTGAGCATTTGAGTGGGTACTTAGTTGCTGGACAGCGTCAACCCACTACATTAATCTACATCTCCATGAGTTCTACCAATAGCAACAGAGTTGAACCTTCAGGATAAAAAGCTGAATCACGTTTGGCAAACAATTAAATAACTTGCCACACTGGAGGTATTCAAGCCCAGATGCATTGAACATAGCAGATTTACAGTACTTTAAAGTAGTAAAATAATGCTCGTGCAGCACATGAAAAAAACATTGAGAATACAAACACACATTGGGTGATTATCAAAGGATGTCTCTGTACTTGCTCAGTTTGCAGTAACTTGCCTGTATCCTGAGATGCACAGCGGCAGCCGTCTAGAACTGTATAAATGCAGAAACTGAGAAAAAGAAAGCCATAAAGAAAGTGTAGATGCCTCATAAACCAGAAGCACATCACTTGAAAACAAGTTGAAGAAGGTTTTGGGTGAGGTAGACTATCATAGGATTATGAATTGCCAGCATGATGTCTCAGTGAACAATGTGGTATGATGTGGCATGTGTCAGGAGTGGTTCCACTAGAGACATGGAGGCATGAATGCCACAGAAGGTGGTGGTGCAACCACACCTGCATCTTATGCTAAAGTCCATCACTCATATGTGATTCTAGGATGTTTACAAAAATGTTTACTAAAGCTTTTAAGCTTGGCCTATTAAGCCTAATAAAATGAGTGAGGTGGAAATATGATTGCTGTCTACTCATCACTAGCAGCTGGGATCACGTTGCAGAATTGTTTTGCCGTGAAAGCAAATGGGACTTAAAAACTGCTTGCCATGGCACTGTAAATTCATGGAAAGGCTTGCATAATAAGATGCCCATGATAGTAGGTGGACACAACAAACCAATAAGACCTTTATACTCCTGAGATCTTAATAGCTTGAAAGGGAAAGAAATTAGGACATGTTAAGTATCAGGAAAACTTCCTGGTATGGAGATCTCTCTGGCAGTGACTAGCAAAGGAAGCTGCTGGATCTGAGACAACAACTGCATTAATAGGAAACATTTCTGGATCTCTCTTTCTTCTTTCAAGCAATTAAATAATTCATTGAATACTTCACAAAGATGGACTTTTCATTTGGGAGTAGGTGAACACAATGCTGTAGGAACATATATGAGGGGACCTCGTAAGATCATCTTATCTGTGAAGGCTTAACTGCTTGTAAAAAAGTTCTCTCTTCCATAATGGAGTGAAGGCAGTAAAAACCATTATTTCTTTGGGCCAAGCAGTGCTACATAATAATAAGTATTCATCATTTATCTGAGACTTGCTAAAGTTCTGCTAAGGCCTTTTACAATCTAATACAAATGTCTAAATAAACACAACTGGCAAAATACTCTGATGTTTATACTGTTTGCTAGAAACATAACAAAAATATAAGAAAGTGCCGCTGGGTGCAATCATTACAAAGGCCTCTGGATCATGGACTTCTTTGTTATTTGAAGAAACAAATGTATTGATGTAAAGCTTCTCAGGGCTAGATTTTTCCGTCCTGCACAGCATTCAGAATCAGAGAAAAAGTTTCAGCTGTTCTCTTTTTTGTATGTGCACTACCTTTGCTTAGACACTCAAAGAAGGCAATTTTTTAAAAGTACATGTGATTGTGACATTTGACTACCTGGCCTTTTTTGGGAGCCCAAGTGGGAGCTGAGCAGTTACAAATATCAAGCATGGCAGCAATCTGAGCCCCAGCTCACCTAGATGATGACACAGTTGATGTGTAAACAGCTGGACTGCCCCAACCATCAGTCATTGCAGAGGTCTTTTGGAAGGAGTCCTTCATGAGGAGGGAAGGGGCTTATGAGTTTTCTAGGCTGGCAAAAGCCTTAAAAAATACTCCATTATAATGGCATAAGTAAATATGTACATTTGTTGATCTACAGCTGATTTTCTATAATGCATTTGTCTACCAAGCCTAGTGCCAGGTAGGTCTGTGGCACAGCTGTACTGGAACAGCTAAAAAAAGTAGGCTTTCTGTTGTGTAGACTCCACTTTTTATTTATTCAGTTCTACCCCAGAATTCACACAATAAAGAGGACTAAAAATGAAATGCCACTGATCGTTTTTAATTTGTGCACAGTAAATGTCACTGAGAAGAGATCACTACTTCAGGAGAAGATATTCGACCATGCAGGAGCTTATTGCTCACACTGGTTTGAAGCCCATGTTTGCTTTCTGTAAAATCCAACAGAATGAGGCAACAGAAATAGCCTTTATCATTGTACTTTTGAAATAAAGTAAGGACCTGAGTGACTGCCACCCAGCTAATTAGCACCTTAGTATTTGCTAAGCAAATACTGAATAATATTTTGGTAAAATGTTAGATTCAGTTACATCGCCACTTAAACTTAGAAGCTTGAATCAAAACTGATTTCAGCTTCATTAAGTGACTGAGTTTAGCGTAAATATCACAGTCATTCTGGCCTTTGAAAAACAGATTTAAAAAAAAAAAAGCAAACCTGGCATTTGTTGTTTCATTGAGCACTTGAAAAATGTCAGTGTAGCTTAGTGTGGTAGTTTGTTTTTTTCTGATTTTTAACTCCATCAGCTGTGGAGCACATGGACTTCAGCTTTTCATTAAAAAAAATTCAAACCCTTTGATGTCTTTACTTTGGAAAAGCACAGTGCAGAGCTTTCCAGGTTTAGCTTCCAGGCATAAACAAACTCAGTTGGCTGAACCTATTCAGGAACATTTAGCATCCATTCCAAGAAAAACATTATATTGGCCCAACAGAAGTATCTGAATACTATTTCATTGTTTAGACGGCTCCTTTCCATTTTAGCATTATCTTTGAGCATTACTTAAGGCCATCATTCAACCAGCTTTTGTCCTGGTAGCCAGAAGCTGAAGTTGGCAGGCTGTCAGGATTACTGTTTATGAGGCAGACAATACAATCATCTACCAAGTAAGAATGTGTGTACAGTGTGTTGCTTCAGAAGTACTTAACTAAAGGTTTTTAAAAGCAGTGTGACATCACTGCTTCTTGGATTTTAGTTTGGACCAAAATGAGGTGGAGAGAATATGAGGTGGGCATGAATATGTCTTTTAGATTAAATATTGGACTAACAAACAGACAAAATGAAACTGGGACATCACATTCTCCCAAAGATCTCCTATGCACTGCTAAAATGCCAAAGTAAGTAGTGTTTTCAAAGTCTAAATTACTCTTCCCCCAGTGAAGCCAGTAGTAAAATTCCCAGTGGTTGCAAAGGATGTCAGGCTAGATCATCATTCTTTAGGCCACTGAAAATTCTATCTTAAAAAAAATTATTTCTTTGTGTCCCTAATATCACACTAGTGTTCTCTGGACCTTAAACTTCAAACTTGCTTCCTGCGTCCCTAAGCCTGTGTCAGCACCATCCCAGCACACAGGTGGCCTCTACTTTGGTGCAGCCAGATTTTCCCAGTTGTGAGGAAAGGGATGATGTGCATTTGAGCTGTTGCTTTGCCTCCATGTAGTCTGGCTGTCCTCTCTGGACTGAATTCCCCGACTGTAAAATACAGATAATGGCACTTCCCTGCCTACATAGATTATGTGAATTCCTCAAGCTTTCTAGGGATAAAAGCCAGAAAGTAATGTAACAGGTGATGTCTTGCTGCATATTTTATGTACTGGCATAGAACCATTACTCCATTATTCAGAAAAATGGAGACAGAGACAAGGAAAACAAATTAAAAGCAAAGAAAAAAGCACTATTAATAATAATGAAGAAAAATGAAATAGCATATGGCCTGATTTCTAAAAAAAGATATTCCTACAGATACACAAAGCACTACATTAAATATGATTCTCCACATGATTAAATGAGCTTCTCTCAACTTGCCTACCTTTCTGCTTCCTTAAAGCCACTGACATTTTTTCTGGCAGCACATACTTACCCGGAGTATGAGAAGACACTATTGACAGCACGTACTCCAGTAGTTCCTAGACAATCAAGCCATCATCTAGAGCATTAAACTGCCTGAAGATGAGATACACACAGCTGGAAATCAGTATGTGACACACAAGGGGAACCACATGGGCAAACACATAAAACACATACACAAATAAACATAATAGGAATCAGTAGACAAACATGTTTGAAAAGAAGGGAGAGGTGCTTTTCTAAATTTGCTAATTAGAGATAGAAATATTTATTTAAAATCTGTAGATAAATCAGATAAAATGTAAAGCAATATATATGTCTCTTCTTGTTGAATCACTGTTAATTCTGTGCTATCAGATACATCTGGGTGAAACTATTGAAGGATCATCAGGAACCACTGGACATGGAGTTTCCTTCTCCTGGAAACTTTCATCCGGTGTTGTCTTCTTCAGGCTTTTTGGTTGCTTAAGGAGGAACTGAAGGAAGAATGAGAATTTTGCAGCCTGGAAACAAAACCTACCTAAGAGCTACTGCAGCTCTCTATCTCTGTGTAGGGTTTTTCTCCATCAGCCATCACCATATGTCCTGTTTTCAGCTAGGATAATGGGATAATCTTATTCCTAGTAGCTGGTACAGTGCTTCTGTTTGGATTTATTATGAGAATAATCTTGACAACACACTGATGTTTCAGTTGTTGCTAAATAATGCTTAAGTCAAGGACTTTTCAGTTTCCCGTGCTCTGCTAGTGAGGAGGTGCACAAGAAGCTGGGAGGGAGCGTGGCCAGGACAGCTGACCTGGCCTGGCCAAAGGGATATCCCACAGCACAGAAGGACATGCTCAGTGTATAAACTAGGGGAGTCAGCTGAGAGGGGCTGATCACTACTCAGGGCAGGGCTGGGCATCAGTCGGTGACCAATTAGTGACCAGTTATATTGTGCACTCGTTCATCTTGGGTTTTCTTCCTTTTTCTCATTTGGTTATCTCCATTTTCCTTACTATGATTCCATGATGATGATAAAGATGATGATGATATTTTACTTTATTTCAATCATTAAACTGTTCTTATCTCAACCCACAGGTTTTACCTTTTTCAGGTTCTCCTCCCCATCCCAGAGCGGGGTTGGGGAGGGACATTGCACGAGCGGCCGCGTGGTACTCAGTTTGCTGACTGGTTAAAGCATGACACCAGACTCATCAAACACTCTATCAGACAAATTAAGTCAGCATGGGGCTAACCAATCTTCAGAGTTGATTTTATGCTTTATCCTTCCAGTCTTACTGCAAGTGTTGCTTCCTGAGCTTCCCGCACATGATGATTTACTTGTGTAATGGTTTGAGCAGCACAGTCAACATGAGGAATGTAACAGTGGCTGTTACTCAAAGTGTGAGAAAGTTCAGCACAAAGGGCTGATTTTTCCCAGTCTTCCAGGACCAGCAGAATCTCTTGGAGTCTGGCCTCTCACCTCCAAGTGCCTCATGTTTCCCTCCACAAATACCAATTTCACTCCAGCTTACATGATTGACAGCATCTGCAGACAAAAATTACCACGTTGGTTTGCAATAGAGACGGTACCTTACTATCCATATGCACATAGCATTTCGCACCGCTTTCTGTTCTTTCAGAGCGTGACTGTTACTTCCCATCAGCAGCATAATGTTTCTTCTGGAGTGCCATTTACTGAGTTTTTTCTTTAAAGTGTACCCTTTAAAATTAAATAATTTGGCTTGTGTTTCGTGACAAGACAGGCATATAAATGATATTTTAGTCAAAGTCACAGCTCCCGAAGTATTATTTATTTTAAACTTTGAGATATGCTTTTTCCTGAGGAACCCAAACTGTTATTTATTTTCTTCTTAATATACTTGGTATTTGTATTTCATTTCCAGCTGGAATTAAATATTAGAGATTTTCATTGTAGATATAGAGCTGAATTATTATAATGATAATTATTATTGAATATTTAAGCATACATCCTGTACGTAATCCATTTAACATGCACTAAAGGATCCCAGATTGCAGTACCAAGAACAAGTCTGTAATTGTTTTAATCTGAAAGATGAAGAAGGTTCAAGGTAAAGAGAATTCAATTAACAATGCCAAATCTTGATGTGAAAAGGTACAGACTTCTTTTTTTTCGCTTTATAGCTCCACAATAAATCACCTTTTTAGAACGTACAGTTAAATGTCATTGTTTCCAGAGTGTATTGCTAGGAGAGAACATAAACCCACAAACTCTTGAAAACTTTTCATCTGCTTAAACCCTCAGGTTTGTTACCTTCTTTCATGCTTGAGTCCTGTTTGTCTTCGTTAACCCTCCATGGCGGCCCAGGACCACTTCCACAGATGTGTGTGCCAGCCCTGAGGAAATGTTTGCCAAGGCTGGCTCCATGAATGCCAGCAACAATGCCAGTGTTCTAAGTTTTAAAAAAAGGAAGATTCCCCTCCTCATGCAGCAACTGAGCCAAGAGTGTGCAGGAGCACACAGAACAGGTCTTGTGCATCCTGTCTGCAGCTGTGCCTTGTCTCTGGCAGGGATGTTGCCATCACACCTTTAGCCATGAGCAATTGTACTAAAAACTCAGCAGGCTCCACCATGCACATGCACAACAAGCTTCAGAAGCTACTGAACCAACTAGAGAGCTAAAGTTGAGTGAGGTGAATTTCACTCTGATATTTCAAAGCTGAAATAAGAGGAGCAGTCTGAATAGACACCGAAAACTTGGTTTTGTTCTGTTCTGTTTTGCTTCAAATTGCAAAATAAATTGGATTTTTTCAAGACATTTTAAATATATTTTTTAAAATGGCACTTTCCATGCAAAAAAAAGTTTCCAGTGTAGGACAATTTTTAGGTTCAATTCACCCATCTCTATAGGAATTCCAGCATTCTTATGGTGTCAGGAGAGCATTAATCCTGAACTTTCATGCCCTTTAAATTGTGAAAACTATGAGAATCTTACACTAAAGAGAAATCAGATTAACACCTTGTACCATCTCAAAGTTTGTGCATGTATGCATGGAGACATATAGTATTAACACAGAGAAGATCAGGACATGTTCTGTTAAATTCTTCAGCATACACATTTGTTTTTGGCAGAGTTCAAAATCTGGACTGTGTGACACAACCTTGAGTCAATGCTGGAGCTTCTTTCTTTATTCTCCTTTCCTGTCCTTGCTTACGTCTCAGAAAAATGCTCATAATCCTGTTCTCTGACAAGTTCTTCCAAGAAAGAGGTGTTTCTATTCTAGCCTTATGACTCATGCCTGGCATGCCCTTCCCAGGCCAGAAGGAAATACAGGAGCTGGTCTGTAGTCCATTGACTTCAATGGACCCTGATCCAGGGGCATAAATCACGTGTTTCTATGTAACAATTTAAACATTAATATGTTAGGTCAGGCTCTAACTCAGTAAAACTGACTTATAGTGAATAACTTACAGTGAATAACTTCTTCTTCCTATCTGAGAAAGACACTTAAAAAAAAAAAAAGGAGATTCAGACTTTGATTCTGAATGTTTTTGAATATGAAATGTAGTGATGAACTCCCATGTAACACATGATCAAAGTAAAATTAAGCATTGTTACTTTCCCCTAGCCTGCTGGAAACTAGCCATATAAGTTATAAAATAGACCCAGATATAGGAAATCAAATAATGAGATAATCAGAGCTCACATTAAAATACCTCTGTCAAGACAAAATACTTAAATGAGCTACATTGTGGCATTCAATTGCATTCCTACACTTCAGTGTAGCTACTCCTGCATAAATTTTATTTCAGCAGTGCCAAATAGGAAAATTACCTTTAGGAAATGTCTATTGTCTTCTCATTGCCACTTCTTTCTTTTCTCATTTTCTTAATTCTACCAGTTCACTCTCTCATTTTTGGTACCTCATGCCTTCATTCTTTTATTTCCTCACACTTTTAATGTCACTTCCAGTTTAGACAGATTAATATTTCACTGCTTTTAGCGATTTGACATTTTTTCTAGTGAGCCTGGGATTTTTTTCATGCCTCAAGCTTCATGCTCTGCACTGATCTGAGGCCCACCCATATTTTCAGGACTCTACAGTCATGCCATACAAAATATTAGTTCAAACTTGATAAAAGAAGACTATGGCTGTGGAACTTATTTTGTGCTAACATTATGTCTTGATCAAAGGGCTAGCCTCTCAGCTGGGAATTTGAATCAGTCAAGGCAATGCATGACCCACCCAATATTTTTGTACTCACTTACTTTCTATTCAAATAAAAAAAAAAAGAAATAAAGTTCAACATTTTGACCACTTTATTTATTGTGCGTTTTTTTTTTCCCAGAACTAAATTGTGCAAATCCTTACATGGTGTGTTGGATGTGGACATTACCCATTTCGTTTCAGAGTAAAACATCAATGTAAAGATCACAAACAGTAAAATTGTTCAGACTTGGAAATGCTATTAAACTTTACTTACTGTGTTAACATTGTAAAATGAAGCTGCCCCTCTGCCCCACACCATTAGAGCAATAAATATATTTCCAGAATCATACTCATATTCTAATTCAATTTAGAAGAATCATGGTAGAGAAAAACCCTGAGAAGTCTCCTCCTGCTTCACTTTGCCACATCCAAAGTATTCCATAAGTACAAGAAAAATGAAGCCCTGCGAGTGTAGCTTGTGCAACACATAATTGGATCCAGTCACCACTGCACCAACAGCCACGGACAGGGCTGAAACTGCATCCTTAGCTAATCTTCCCATGTAACAAAGTCTATAATGTGTAGGTAGGCTGGCTTTGTGTTGTATATTGCAAATACACAAGCACAAGTATGGCATAAAGGTGGGTGTTTCCATGAGAATTTCATTTGAAAGCAAAACCCCTGCAGAAATCCTGTTAGGAAGAAACCCTGAGAAAACACTGAAGAGCCATAGCCTTCCCTCTGCCAAAAATGCTGTTAAGAAATACTGCCTTGAAATCAAAAATTGTGCTGAATGAGTGAAGAAGTGGTCAAAGCAAAAAAGCAGATGATGCAGGAAACATCTTCCCCTGCCCTTGGTGCTTGCACACTCAGACACACACACATGTAGGTTGCTCCCTCTTGCAAGAGTTATGGATTCCTGACTATAAATGTCAAGTAAGGTTCCTCACGGTAACCCTGCCAACTCTCCATTTTGATAGACTGCAAGTTCAAAAAGTCATAATTTACCCCTCTTTGTACCACGATGAGCAAGTCTGTCCATTAAAACAATTATTCTTTTAACTTACTGGATTTAAAAGCCTTGGCATAACTTCAATGTGATTTTGGTATGATTGCATATGCAATAAAGCAGAAAGCCAACAACTAGGCCAACTTCTGAACTTTGTGACCCGAAAACCACTGGGATTTTTGTTTAAGCAAGTGGTTCACAATTTGGCCCTGATAAAAACAAGCTTTAGCAGCAACACGGACTGGCCTGAGCCCTGCTACTCAAACCAGTGATCTCCCATGCAGGTTCTGTTCCACTCCAGGCCACAGTTCCAGCACCACTCAAACCTGCACTGAGGGCGAGGACATTTCATGTGCATGCAGCCACCTGCAAAATAGCAACAGAATGGCTTTGGTACTTGGAAAATACTTAGAGATGTTAATCAACAATTAAGAGCATTAAAATCAACTTTCTTAGACACTAATTTACCAACTAAGTAAATTATTTAATAAAAGAAAAGTACAAACCCAAAGAATATTTCCTTGGGCTTTCTAAATCCTGCTGCTCCTCTCTTATTGGGCTTTAATGTGCTTTTCTCACTTGAGGGACTGCAGGGGTAGGAGGAAATTTTTTAAAAAGACTACTCCAGGGATAGGGAAAAGAGATTATAGGCTGTAGCCTTTCAAAGCAGTCCTGGAGGTATCTCCTCAAGGTTACTCTACACTAGCCCAGCTGTGAGCCAGAAGATAAAGAAAATTAAATACTTTTTAAAATTTGGATTCAAAGATTTGCAAGGTTTGCAAAGTTGGTAAATCAGGAGATACAGACTTTGGTGGCTGACTGCTGATTATACAAAAATTACATCAGTAATTTAAGTTGATTTGACCTTTTTAGTATCTGAAGCAGCCTTTTGATCATATAAATGTTTTTTGCATGTTGGGTTTCTTATTTCTTCATACCATGAGAGCAGCTTTAATTTCTCTGCTCATAACCTTGATCAAAAGTTTATTTTGTAAGAGATAAACATTAACATTGTCAAAGGTCATTACAGAAATACACTTCAAATTGAAATGATGTTGCTTGCCACACAAAGATATCTTTTGTATAATTCAAACTGAGAGAAGAGCATGCACTATGAAGAAATGCTGAAATGTCATCTTGGTTTGACTCCAAATGGTGACGGGAGATACAGGGAGTGTGTGTTCCCTACTGTATGAGCTGCTACCCTCACACCATATTTTTAAAAATGCCACTCCAGAATGTTTCTCAGAAGGCAAAAACAAACAGGAATTGGTTTGTTAAATTAGGCCTGTCTGCTTCACCTGACAAAGCGAGAAAACCACTTGTGATAGCAAGGTCTATTTATCAATTTATATCTTTATGTAAGAAATGCAATGTGCCAGAAAGATTTTTATCTTCTTTAAATGTAAACATACAAATGGCCAGCCTCCATGTTGTGGTTTATTTAAAGTTTAGATCCAGTCCTCTCTTACAGTTTGTATTAAGCCATCACTGAGTAAAACTCATCTCAGTCCTGGTGCAGGACCCAAACCCATTAGGTGCCCTCTGTAAAACATGTGCCCTCCCTGCTAAGCTACATAAATCATGTTATTCTCTGCTACATGGCAGCTGAGATCAGCAGTCAAGAGTGGAGAGTGCCTCAAGCAATGGGACCTACAGCTCTGTGAGTACAGCAGCCCTCTGAGAGACAGGGATGTGTGTCTAAACTCACTCAGACTGGGGCCTTTACTGTGGGAAAGTGTTTATCTCTTTCACTTCAGCCATTACAGGAAAGTTACTGGATCCAGAAATATTCTACAATGCCTGTAGTTTTTATGGGCTATTACAGAAAAGTTATTGGCATTGTCACTGTCCCTTGTAAAAGACACTGTCCAGAGAATATGGGGAAGGAAAGCAAAATTATTCTCCTGTGTGGAGTCAGTGTACTTCTCCCAAATGAGGACTGCTGGCAGACATCAGGATAGAGTTGTCAGTCTCTTGACAGCAGCTGTACTTTGGCAGCTCTGAAGTGCTTCTTTAAGTTTACAAATGGCAGCCTAGAAGCTGGCATGTGCAGTACCCATGACCAAAGAAGAAGGCAAACACTGCACTTTTTAAGCTTCATGATTTTATTTGCAAAATGACAGAATCACTGAGGTGGGAAAGTCCCTTAAGAGAACATCCAATCCAAAACTCTGCTCAAAGCAAGGCAACTAAAGTAGGTGCTCAGAGTCTAAGAGAAAGTAAAGGTCTTACCACTCCTTCAGGCCTAACCAGGCTTTTGTTTGGCTGTGCACAAACTCTTGAATATAAATGGTCACCATTATCATTTGTCTATTTCTAATCAGATTAAAACTTCTGGTTTTCAGTCTGTTCTAGAAATCTGTAAATAATTTTTTGACCTAGGCCTCTGTTCTCTCTCTTCTGCTGCCCACCTTGCTCTCCACGCTATGCCAAATCTTGCCTCACTTCCCACTCTTCAATTCAAGCTTTCTCTCCTTCTGCCTCCTGTGCTTGAGGGTGTCTCCCACTTTCCATCTGCCAACTACCTTTTCTTTCATCAAACCCCAGATTTCAGGATTTTGCCCTATTTCTTCCCCAGTAATATTTCTGCAGTGTCACTGCTCAGTGTTCTCCCCTTGCAGTTCATAGTGCCTTATTTGGCATTTTCAGTGTCCCATGTGAATGCCACAAAACAGGGAAGCACCCTCTAGGTATTTGTATAATATTTAGGCAATCATGTTAATATATTTTTATTAATTAACACAAATACAATTAAGTCTTGGAACAGTATTAACCTATAAAGTACAGCCTATTTATCAATCCTGTTCTTCATTTTAAACACCCCAGTGCCAGCAGATTACTTTTTTTCCTACATGGTAAGCACTGATTAATGCAAACTGTCAGGACTCATGTTGCTTCTTTAACTTGCTCTTCTACCATGGGCATGCGGCTGGGTTGGGATTAATCTCACCCAAATTCAGCCTTATACTGTGTAGACATCTACAGCAGGACTAATTCTTCACACCTCACTTTTAGGTGTGATTTTCTGGCCTACTACATATGTTCTGCCTCACTGGGAGATGAGTGTTACCCTACAAATGTCTATTTTTCCCAGTGACAATGGAAAGCCTAGATAACTAGCTGGATATCCAGTCATATGAATGCTGCATCCAATGCCCCATTTCCCCTATCTAAAAAATAGCCAGACATTTTGTGAGGCTTAATTAGTGGTTTTAGAACTGAGTGATTTAGTTAGTGTTTTCAAGATAATTTAGATAAAGTGACACAGGGAATTATTCAAGCTTTTTGTGCTCCCCCCTTTTGGAATAATATTATGCATATGTACACCTGCACATTCATATCTTTATACTGCAAAATGAATTTTAAGAGACAGGTAAGTACAAGATAACTAATAAACTTACCATTTTTTTCTACTGGAATATTGCAGTTAGGGCATGGCTTGGTTGTCTTCTTGATTGTTTCTCTAGATGCTTCTTCCCATCGGGCTTGCATGGCTGCGTGTTCATCAACTACATAGCCCTGCAAAGAGAGAGGAAGAGCACTCGTTGGGGTATCAAGCTGTGCTGCAAATGCACCAAGACAGGTAAAGCAAAAGGGAAGGCAAAGGAGGAGTCAGGTGAATCTGGCTGACAACATCACATGTTAGACACCACAGGTTTGATTCTGCTTCAGGGATTAAAGCCCTTCTTGTAAGAAAAGCAAAAACACCAAGGAAGAGCAATACCTGGTAATGCAGGATGGTGGGGTGCCTGGAAGGAAATTGTTTTACATGATAAAGTGTACTCTGTTGTATTGGAGGTCTGAGTTTCATTCCAATGTAACTCTACACATGTTACAGGCACAAAGAATAAACAAAAATTTTGGAAAAAAAGTAAAAAAACTCACTCGTGAGCAATGAAAGCTCCCCAGACAGAATGGCACAGAAGGAAAAAGTCATCATGAAGAGTACAAAAGGGACTCCTGTGTTTGTCCTATTTATGACTGGGACAAAATTACATAATCTACACAAGTGGCCTATTTGGCTGTTTCCTACCTAAAATGATAGTACAAGGACAAAAGAGATGGCAGTGCCTTGGGTCATTTCCATCACACAAGGTTGGCAACCATGTGAATAGCACTTATAAACAATGCATGTTGGTTCCAACCTTGGAGCTCTGCTCTCTCCATTCATAATATGGTTTTATTCAAGCATGTGGGAAAAGGATGAACAAAACTATTTAATTTATAACAATTCCTGTAACTTCTTAATGTATACCTTCTAAATACTTATAGGCTTTTATGTGGATAGTCTTTTATATTTATTTTTATGGATAATTTTTAATACATTTATTTCTAGAAAGACAGAAAAAGGAAATTGGCCCAACTTTAAACAATGCAACAAAGCCATAACTCCGCTTGAATTCTGGTCATCTAGTACTGATAAAACATATAAGTTCTGTCAGCGAGCAGTGCCTCAAATTTTGTTCTTGGCTGAAATGACCTGAGTTGAAATGGAATAACAAAGACCAACATCTGCAGAAATTTATTTCCAGCTCATCTAGTGACCATTGCAATATGCATTTAAGGAAAACCAAACCAAAACACAAAACAACCACAACAAAACCCCCACTGTCTTCTTTTAATCAGGAAACATCAATAAAATGTTTGCCATGATTTATTTTACAACCTACATCAGTGTCCTCAGTCTGTGAATGTCTTTTGTTGCTCCTCACTTAATATTCTCCAGTTTGCTTATATTTTTGATGTAGAGGTGACAAAAGTGAACGAAGTCTTCTTATCTGTATCCTAGAAATGACTTTTACTTTTGTCTCTCTGCTTGTGGAGAGGGAACTCAGCCCTGCACCCTGCTGGATTATTCAGCAATTTGGCAGAAAGTTGACCTCTATACAACAGCACATTAGTAAGTTCTGGGAAACAGAAAAAGCTGCTCAAGCTAATAGCAAAGAACATAATCTAGTATTGATTTTTCAACACCTACATCCTTAAGGAAGGATGACTTTTGCAAGCAATCTGAGCTAGCTCAAAGAGGCGGAGTGGGAGAGCAGGGAACACTTGACCTGAGCCTCAGTTTTCCCCATGACAGAAATAAGATGATATCTCATTTTAATGGGAACTCATTGCTTAAGATGCATACAGTTGAAAATCACTACAGCAGTGACAAAACAATGCTATTCGTTTCAGAAACACTAAATGAGAAGACCAGAAGTATTTTAAATTTTTGCAATCAGTCCAGAAGAGCTTCACAGTGGCTCTGTTTTCTCAAATAGTCCAAATCAAATGTTTTAATACTTGCAAACATACTTTTTTTCTCCATCTTCATGTCTTTGTTGCGACCTAACAGCATCTAACAGCAAAGGACACTGAGGCAAAATTTCACATATCAAATTGTTGACTTTATTTATATAAACATTTTTGATCTTAGTTCTGTGAACAAAACTGGGAGACCTTAGGAATAACTAAAAGAAACAACTTCTAGCCACACACATGCAGTTCACCAAGAACAAACTGCTGAAAACAGCAGTGAATTATTATTTTAGTATTTTCCATTGCAAAAATTCTAACATGAGCTAGATGCAGCAGCATGATATTTCAGCCCATTAGAGCTGAAACACCCCTCCTATGCCCAGTCTTGCTGAATGCTACATTAAGAACTTCCTGCTGCATGAACCAAATGCAGAGAAATAGCACAGTGATGGAGTCTCTCTGATTCAGTGAAGAAATCCTACCATCCAGATCTATAAGCCTTCAGTGTTCATGTGCTTTATTTAGTGCTCCGCAACCAGTGATGGCAAGCACACGTATATTTATCTGCATTTTTTCTTCAAACAATAAAGAAAAGGTGTATGGCAATTCTTCATTACCGGTGTCTATTTAAATCACGTTCTTACATCCTACACTAGCAAACCTAATCTCCTTGAAAATGGCCAAGGTCTGTCAAGCAGAGGGGTCTCTAACTTTGCTTGTTCTGCCTGGTCTTGGATAGGAAGTTCAGAGATGCTCCAGGTGTGCATCACATGTCAGTTTGCTGAGGACAGGAGACTTGGATCACTTCTGATGCCGACTCAACATTATATGCCCTAGTTCCCCAGTTAGAATGGAACATTTGTCCCAGCACATGGAAAAGCTACTAGATTTCATCCATGCCACTTTATGAATAATTTTTAAAATTCTCAACTGTGCTGCATATTATGACCAGGAATAAATACACATAAATAACAGCAAGCTACAGAAAGAGCTGTTGTAAGCACTATTCAATATCCCCCCTGAAGTATTCCTTTAGGGAGACAGGAGCAAAAGGTTGTCTTATTTTCTCTGGGTCACACTGAAGGACATAGATTTACTTCTGTTTCTATGCTGAGTCTTTTGGAAAAACTAATAGGGATAAAGAGACCACAGAGACTGTCGAGGACATACAACAATACAAAAAACATGTACATGGAATTCTTTCTTTGCAGTTAATCAATATCATGCAGTACTGGAAAGAGATCTACAGGGACAGAAAATATCTTGAAATAGAAATGAAGTGTCCTTCTTAGAACAGCATCTCATTCAGGTGATAGAGTACACATTGACCTATCAGTAGAACTACATTGAAGCAAATGAAGAATGTGTTCACAGACAGCAACTAAGCAGTACCATCTAGATTAAAAACATTCACAGCACAGCTTCTTATTCAAAATACTGGAAGTCTTAGACACATAATGTTAAATTTTGACATCCACCGAATTATATACTGCCTTATGTTAGCACACTTCTTTGATGATCATGCTTATTTTGCCTGGTATAGACAACATCTCAAAACTGAAGACCATTAATTCAGAATAGAATACGCAACTGTTAACCTTCTTTGTGCTTTGCTTTAAGTGGATGTAATTTTTGTATTCCTGCTTGTTTGCCCTTGGTGCTTCATCTCTCCCCGACAAAAAAAAAAGCTGGTCATACATAACTTCAAAAAATGTATCTTAGTGAAGCTTTCTTTAAATCCAAAATACATTTGCTTTTGATGAGAAATGCTTGGTTTTAAGAGAATTTCATTTGCAAAAATAAGCTTTTTATTCAGGGTAATAGAAATATGTAAAATTATTTCACTTTATGTGAAATACAGAATTTTAAAAAGGTTTAGATGTCTCAAAACAGGAAGTATTACTCATTTTCTAACAAGAATGTGGGAAAAGCTATGTATACTTGAAAGCATTTGAAAGGAAGACAAAGAATAATTCATTGTGCATGAGCAATGTTCATCCCACCATAATATTTAGGTTAACACAGCCCACTAGAGCTAGAGCTCTAAGCAAAAGCAGCCTCAGCTGTTGAAGCCTGATCTACAATGGATAGTGACAGTCCAATTTAAATTTATTTTGTCTTCTTGACTTCAGCAGGGCTGTTTTAGGAACATGATCACTTGAATTAACACACTGTCATGTTTATTGGTGCCTTTTACTGCAGGGGGTAAAAATAGCAGGTGTCTAGGGCACTAGACAGGCTAGAGGGTTTTGGAAGAAAATGGATTATTTGAGCCATTTAAGAGTCAAAATCTCACAAAGAGAGATGTGCATAGCTGTGGGACTATTGCTCTATTTTAGAGACAGATTTAGGCTAATTCAAAACACTTAAATGTGGCTACAGATAAGGAACAGAAAAGATATTCATTCAATGAGAATAAGTTTCACACACAGGAAAAATAGAGGTGCCAGTACTACAATGATCCGGTTAAATCCACAGGAAGCAGCTTTGTATGAGCCAATTTGTCTAGTGTGCCTAGGGAATTCTGACATAAAATGAAAGAGCTGCTTTGTGATGACAGCAACTAGTTAAAATCAAATTGATATACACAGGGTATCATACTGGATACAAGATGAAAGAGTGCTCTGGTTTGGTGACACTGCACATCAAGGTTCTCACTCTGTATGTTGCAGCCATTCATATAATGAATTAAATTCAGGTAGACGGTGAATATTGAATTTGCACTGCTCTAAAGCAGAAAATCTAATCTAACACAGGTCATTCTTGTATAACTGTTTTCCATGAGTAGAATAAAGAACGTGCCTTCTCTCATAAGTGGCAACACTGCTGAAAATGACTGTCAGCTTAACCTCATAAACAAAAGCAGTCTGTCACATATTTTTTTACTTTATTGCTGCCCAAAATAGGAAATCTAAAATTTTCTCTATTTAGTTATCATCTATTTCTCATTAGACAGGAGGTTAAGACCTATTCTCAGATTTCCTCTGGTTGCACCTTTATTTATAACACAGAGATTAATTTTATGGGACATTTCCCGGTTATAGTTACTTTTCTTGCTCCTTTAATTAGGCACCTCTGGGTTGAAATGTCCTGAGCTTGACATTGTGAGTATACCAGATACTAAAACCCTGAGCCTCAGTTTCTTTTTCAGTCATTTAAGATATTTTAGAAATCAAGCTAGGTGTGCCATTCCTTGTACAGTCATGTTTTATCTAACTTTTAAAATTTACCTGATGGGAAAGAAAATAAATCAATGGCCTAATAATAGATGTTCCACATTTCATACTGTGACTCAGGACTCATTGAAAGATACTATGTATGATGAACCTTTTCAGTAGCTTTTCCTTTCACTAAAATGCAGGGAAATAATGAATGTTTTTTGTGGTTAGCATTTACTACTTATCATTTAGATTATCATTAGCTGCTTAGAGACCAGGCTTCACAGTCCTACATGCTTGCTGGAAATTTACAGCATGGGAGGTTAGCATCTGTCATTCCACGATGGAGAAGGAAGCCTGGCAGGCAACACCTGTGCATTTCATACCCCCTACTGTCAACTCTGAGACCTGCACACAGGAGGCAATGGGAGGAAAAGATGGGCTGGAGGCTCACCTGTGGCCCAAGTGAGCTGGGAGCTTTTCCAGGAGCTACATTCCAACAGCCTTCAGCAGGATGGCAGCTGCTGTGACAGGCTTTCCTGGATGTGTGTGTGAGTGCATGGATGTGCCTTTATGTTGCACCTGTGCAGCAAAAAACATGTCTGGGAAGTGATCCAACGGGTCTGCTTTGAGCCAATCATTTGCCTGAGACATCATGCCCAAGTCAGGTTTGAGCCCAGAAACTCTGGTTAGACTGCAGCCAGGGCCCTGGAAGTGTGTGCTGAATAAGAGGGTCGGGTTTGCCCTGACTCAGCTGAGGCACTGACTGCTCTGCTTTTGGTTAGGTCTGATGGGTTCCTGGGCTGACAGAGGTGCTGGATAAATTTTATACTGCCAGTTGCAGAACAATAAAGCTATTACCTGGATCCTACATTAGCTACCTGAGGACTGTGAGGGCTGAGTTTCAAACAAGGAACAGTTGAGGTTTGATTTGAAGGTGGTGGGTCTGGGACGGGCTTTGAGATTTAGGTGACAAAGGCCTCCAGCTTAGGGCTACAGCCAGGACAGGCAGTGTCCCACAGGTTAAGAGCGGCGTTGAAGTCAAGTTTTACAGCACTAGCTCTAAATTTACTCTGGAAAAGACTAGATGAAGGTTTAGAACATGTATCTTTATGCCTCAGTAAAAATGATGTTGCTGTTTATTGTAAGAGACCACAGCCTTTGCACCTAGCCAGCACCATGAGCCTCAGGACCCATCAGGCTTTATCTGAATTTGTCTTGGCATGCCTAGAGATTTGGTTTAGCCTGTGACAGCAGTTATTGAATGACCTGGTGACTATTCCCCTGTTCTGCTTTTGCTTTTTTACAATTTTTGTATTATTGCATGGTTTAACAGTTCCACGTATTTTTGTAACTAACAGGCAGGAATGACCACTGTAGGTACTATTGGTCAGAACAAACTATCTCTGACCCTACAATAAAATGCTGCACAGAGGAGTAACTACATGGGATGATAGAAGAAGCCTTGAAAGCAGGGGCACAGGATGATATGGGAGGCCCCACCATTATAAACCACACTCAAGTGGTCAGTTACCCAATACAGCCTTGAAGGACAGGTAAAAGCAGTTTTGAGGACAGCAAAGAGAACAAAGGCATAACTGACTTGGGTGAAACACATCTATGTTGGCTTGTGTGTCAGAGGAGTCTGTTAACAAACAAATAAGACTGACTCCAAGCAGATTATAGAATTAGAAGGAAAAAAAAATCCTTCAATATCAACATCATGCTCCTTCTGGTAAAGGATTCACTATACCAGCCTATTCCAGACTGCAGCTATTGAGCCTAGAACCCAGAGAAGCAGGGGAAGGTTAAAAATAACACTGGGGAAATGGGTGCTACCAGAATATACTTTATTTTAACTATAATTTGAACTGTAAGTCCTAGTGTTATTGTAAATAGGCTAAAAATACTTCACTGATAAGCTAAGACTTTGATAAAACCAGCAATACATTTTTACTTTGCATATGCAGTGAACATGATCTGAAATGAACACCTTTAGCAGGTAATGAAATTTTCAATGTAACAAAATGGCAGAAATTTACACCACTTAGTCTCTAACCTGTGTGTGACAAATGGGTAAGAATTTTTAGCTGCATCAGCAGCTAAAGATGAATATTTAGAGAAGGATTTTACTGGATTGCATGGATTGCAGGGCCAGACTTGCTAGAACAGACTCCTTCTCTGAGTAGCTGGAATTAAAGATTGGACTAAGACTAGGTATGTTTGAACAGGATTTTTAAGGAGTTTGGTAGGACAAGATAATCAGCTGCTTCTTGGAGAAAGTTTGTCCACAGAACCAACTCTAAAACATACTTTTTAATAACACATTTCATCCAGGTTGTGTTACCTTTTTTCCCCCCAAACAGTTATGACTCAGTGCCCCATATTCTACTCACTTATTTATTTGCATAGCCCACTTTTACATCAGTGTCATTGCTATTACAGTTTACCTTGCTGGTGTCTCATCAACATGCCCAGCACCAAAACCATCCTGGGAGCTACTCTGAAAAAGTTCAAATCTAATATGTGGCCACATTTTATTGTCCAGTTGCTAGTGAACAAGGAGGTGCATTGCTTATCCTTGTAAAAGGAAAACCATCTAGAAAGGTTTTGTGCTAGGAAAGCTAGGCTAATTTTAAGGTGGGGACTTACAGAGGAAGCTGGTTTATGGCTAGATTCCCCACCAGCACAGACTGTCTATGTGTGAGGTTAAAAGAGGCCAGGAAGCTTGGTTTTGTGGTGTACATTGCAAGACTATGTGGTTATTTCTAAACTTAAATCTGGCTGGAGTCACCTTTACTGTGTCATTGATTCCATCATGCACACTGTGCCTTTTAATTAATCAAATATTTCTTCTGTCATCCCAAAGTTCAAACGGCTCCAGGAGGCTGCAGTGGTTTTAAAACAAAGCTTCTCAACTGATATTGCCACAGATAAATGTTATTTTCCCTGAAATAATATAATTTACACACTAAGATGGGAAATGATCAGTCCTGCACCAGTAAGTAAATGTTTAAGATAAGCTTCCAATGGCCAATCTGGGCTAAAAGTAGACATCTCAGCAGAAAGAGAACATTTTATCTTTCCCAATGGCCCATGCAATATCTGTGCACAGATCTGAAAGGTCATGATACGCCAGTAGTTAAAGCTGGGCGTTTGCCTTTGCTGCCGAGTTTGCCTTTTCTACCCCAAGCAGCAAGTAATGCCATTTAGCTTCCCTAAAGCTTCCAACTCCTTTATTTGGAATAGGCTTTCAGAGATCCACATGTGGCACCTGCTTTATCCCTCCTATGTCCTGCAGTTGTCGTTGCCCTCTTCCTTCCTCCTGCCAACTCACCCCTTGCCCCTTCCATCCTTCTCTACCCTCCTTCACAGTCCCACCAGCTACACTCCCCTCTCTTTACCTCAGGCTTCCTCCTCCCTCCTTTTGACATCTGCCCAAGCACAGGCCCATTTCACCACCACCATTTATGTTTCCTGGACCCTCATGGCTGTGCCATGTCATTTCACATCTCTCTTTCTTTTCCTCTTTCTGGATCTTCTGCTCCATCTGACAGGTTATAGTCCTTCCAGTCAGCTCTTGGCTTTCATGGACACTCAAATTCCTCTATATCAGGCTCTATCTCTGCTTCTGAGGGATCTCTTTCTCCAAGTCTTCCCAAACTGGTGTCAGGCTCTGAGGGTACCATCAGACCTTGCTGTCCCAGTCCCCTGCTAATCCCGGCATCCTGTTCATGGCTCAGGAACCCATGTCACTGCCTGGTGACACTGCAGCAGGGCCTGTCTCCAGCTCTCCACATCCCTGCCCAGCCCAGTCATAGGCCACCTGTGGACCCACCTTCCACCATTTTGTCCCTGTCCCTGTCCTCAGGTCCTGCCCTGACACATGGAAAGTCCCCGGGAAGTAGATGGTCGTTGCAGTGCCTTGACACACCTTAGGAGAGCTGCATGGAGTGCCATCATAGCTCTTCCTGCTCTCTATGCTGCCACCCACTACTGGTCACCCAGTTCCTCTACAACAACTCTCCTTGGTTTTTCTTTCACCTCTGTCACACTCCTCATGCTCCACCATGTTCACCTCTGTCACGCTGACTTAGGCCTGAACCTGTCCACAGTGTTTCATATTGTTGAACATCAGAGACCTGCAGTCATTTGCAGAAATGTGAAGGCAAGCGAAAGTCTTTTCACTACTACAGCTACTACAGGCTAAAGCAAACCCTGCATTTTCTTATTGGAGCTATTTCCCTGAAACTGATTGTGTGTCCTGCACCTCTTCTGGAGAGGAACAGTTTAGTGGCAGTGCATTTGTTTGGTCCTTAAATTTGACTGGCAGAAATTGTGGCAATAAGATGTCTTGATAAAATAAATGATATGGAAAGGATCCAAACAGGAGTCAAATTGCATGAGCTGGAGACAATCCAGGAAGTGTATTATTCCTACCTTGAAACAGACCATGGGCAAAAATAAAACAAGCCTTCTCACTGCCTCACCAAACACTACAATCACAGCAAGTTAGGTCTGACACACAGACCTATGCACCTGGCAGGTGATGCCAAGTGGAACAGACAGCCTGAAAGCACAGGTGGATAAATGTTTACACTGATTTCAGGGAGAGAGATGGAAACAGTCCCACAGGCCCTGCTCTCCATACATGCCCCCAGAACGGTCTGTGTGCCCGGTCCGGGAGCCCTGTGTGCAGGGCGGCTCTGCAGGGATGCTGGGCGGGTGAAAGCAGCATCTCAGCAGCGCCTGCGCTCGCCCTGCTTCTGCTACCGCTGGGTTTGCTCGCCCGGCTAAGGAAAATGAGGGAAAACATTCCTTCGGTGGCACAGCACCGCCTCGTGGAGACGTTTAATTAGTGCCGCTCTCAGTTTCTTAGGGGAAGGAGGTGGACCTAAGTCAATTAACTTCAGCTTAGATTGGAGTCTTAATGAATCCTGCGTAGTCTGTGGTCTTGTCCGTGCAGGGGACCTGGTTTGTATAGGTGCAGGAGTTATACTGGTACTATCATTGAGCTATTCTGGAACAGCTTCTTGAGAGTGCAGGAAAATTTTCAGGAACAGCAAGAACATTCACATGACACTAGAACTGCAACAGTAGCCAACATTGCTAAGTTAACAGGTCTAATTCGGTGCAATTCATGTGCTGTGAGATTGAATCAGATGGGTGAAGTGCTCCCATTGTTATAAGGAAAAGCAACAGCAATATTCAAATATTTAAAATAAATGACTTCTTCCTATGGTATTCTGATTCTTTCTGGCATACCTTTATCTCTGCCTTAGAAAATAAAAATTACATGGACTCTAGCCTCCACAGAGCCGACATTGTTGAATTCACTTCTAATGTGCCATGACAACTTTCAGTACTCTAGGCAAAACTCTAGGCAAAGCATAAGTAACTTAATGAAATTGTTGATAAAGCATAAGTAATTTAATGAATATAGAGCTCTCTGTTCATGTTGAGATGTATTCAAGTTATAGCTCAGTTTAATTCAGGTAAGACATTGAGCCTCGGTCTCCTGCTTTACTAGGCTGTTGGATGCTTTAAGCATCTCTCACTTTCTCTGTTGAAGTTGCTTTGTTTTTTATATAAATGTGAATGGGAACCAGAAGACTGCTCTAAGGCTATTGCAAATAAAATGAAACTGTTTTTCATAGAGGGCAGCTAAACTGCAAATCTCCTTATTATATATATATACATATCGCTTCAAAAATGGGTTGCACAAATTCATGGAAAAAAAAAATTGTTGATAGCTGCTAAACATAAAATACCACATGTTTATCACAAATCACTAGAGGCTGGGAAAGTAGGTGGATTTTGGGTCTGATACAATATACATGTTCCAGGTCAACAGAAGTAGATACCCTGACTGACTAGGAGGATACAGGCTGTTTCATTCTGTCTCAACTAGTGCTAATTCTTTTTACAAATTAGAAGAGCTTCACTAAGAAACGTTAAAGAGAAGAATTTCTACACAGGTCATGACCTAGTGCAAGGTCTGCAAAGTATAGCATATGAACCATCTCCAGGTAGCACATGGCAAAGACTTCCAGTAGAATTTCAGCTCCCTGCCAGTCTGTGTTCAGTGAGTCCCCAAAAGCCAGCCTCAGACAGAGCCTGCCTGCAGGCAGTCATAGGAGCTTGGCTCACCTCCTTCAGAGCTGGCTGGATGCAAGCTGTCATCAGCACCTGCCCACAAACCTTTATCTGCCACATTGGACTGTGTAGAGGCTCAGGGTTTGAGTTTTGAGTTTCTTAGCATCAAACCTGCCAGATATCTGAATACCAGTTTTCTGCTTCCTAGGAGTGCAGCCTGGGCTTCAAGCGGTGAGATATTTAGGGGGTATGTTTCCTGTTCTTTCTCTCTCTCTTTTTTTTTTTTTAAGTTGGAAAGACTGTGGTTTACATGATTTATTTATTTCAAGGAAAACTTGAATCTCAAACAAAGAGAAATGCCAGGAGAGAAAAACTATTTCCTCTCCAGGTCTACAGCTACAATAGTTACAAAATTATAGAGCAACCTAGAATAATTATCATCTAACAGCTTGCAGCCTAGACAATCTATTTTTTATTTCTGTAAGCTAAAACACAAATTACCAATAGTATTTTCTGCATAGGCTGTATAAAAGCCCTGTTATTTGGCCCAAACCCACATGGTTTCCTGACTGATGCACTGAAAATAAGATGAAAGGCAGAAAGACTATACAAAGCCTTCCAAAAGTGTTCACATTGAATAGAGACAACCCTAGAAGTCCACTGGGAAGGCCTTTTCTTTATCAACTGATGGCAGAGCCCTGTGTGTTCCTGACAGAACTTAGCTACTCTATCAAAGAGACTGAAATCTACTGCAAAACCAATTCAGCAACTCTGACGGCTGGAGTAATTCAGCATGAACATAATTGCTTTTACTTAGGATTATAATTAGGACCCATATGACAAATGTCACTCCGGCTGGGCCAGGGATAGCGATCAGGAGTTGTGAGATCCATACCTTCTGGGCCA
The DNA here is from genome assembly GCA_013399945.1 of Ploceus nigricollis. NCBI lineage: Eukaryota > Metazoa > Chordata > Aves > Passeriformes > Ploceidae > Ploceus > Ploceus nigricollis. Next base: position 374,469 of record VXBC01008338.1, read on the forward strand.
TGGCTCCCGGTGGGCTGAGGAGAGAGTTGCATTCCCCTTCATGGAATTCTTCTTTGCATTCACGGCAGAACACGGACTGAAAAACAAACCAAAGCATGCCAGTCATAAAAACACATTAGGGACATAGACAGCAGGTTACAATCATGAAGAGTCATACAATAGATGATCCCTTGCCCTTCTCTTCCCACTAAATTCCCATAATCCTCCTAATTGTGCATCTTATTATACACTCTGATCATTAACACAACAATTTTGCTGTTATTATTATACATTTCATCAGTGAAGTAACGTAAATGCCATTATTAAAAAATGAGATTTTGCAACATGGTTCATATAGGGACATAAAGTCATACTAGATAGTTGTGGGTGTGCTTTTCCTGCTGTGAAATCTATTTATAGAAGAAGGGTGATAGCTGAAAAAAGCTGTTCTGCTGTATAGTGTTTGCTAATGGAAATAGTCTATTCATAGTTCTGAATCAAATGCCTTCTCTATAGAAAACTATTGCTGACTTTGGTAGGGGATGACCACTTTATAAAAGACCATATGAAATACCATTTTCTAGGAAATTATATCCTTGCCATAGGCCTTTATAGGATGGTTTAAAAAAATCCATAGAAAGAACACAATGATAGGATACTTAACACATGGTTTAGGGATCTACCTCTAGCCCTTTATTGCATTTTTAGCAGTTGTTCTGGCTTTATCCTCCTTAAATAACATTGTTCTTTACATAAGGCTTCATTGAAAGTAATGTCTTTTGCAGGTAAGTGGAACACTTGTCCCTAGCTCAGTCTGACTGCCTCTGCCACCTAAAGTGGTTCATATGTATCAGGTTTGATGCCTTTTTTAAACTCCAAAATGAAGATATCTGACTTGACATGTGTCAAAGCTTTGACCCATCAATGCTGCATTAAATTCTCTGTCCTTGCAGGTAAGGGGAAAAAGTCAATAATGTAGAATGGGTCTCTCTTATGCTGTTTTAAAGCTATGCTGTCTTGATGCAACTCCAGACTCCGAAAGATCTCTCAGCAGTAAGCCTTTCTGACTGGCATTATAAGCATGACTTATAAAACAACCTTGATTTTTAGATACAGAGCTGCATTCACAGATAATGAATAAAGGATATCAGGAGGACATGACACTAGAACGTTTGTCTGCCAGTAATCCCAGCTTTTGTATTTTCATTTTGAAATCTTTCAAGCTGTATTTTCACTTTTCCAAGAAGCACTGAAAATCATATTTTATTGTCATGCTAAAGAAACCGCCCTTTATGAAAAGAAGCATAGTGCAAGTCCAAAAGGATTGATCCTGTTATTTAGAAAGGCAGGGAAACTTGGAGCAGTGGGTGGAGTGAGTGTTCTAACTTCCAGAGATATCAAACCTAATCACTTGTTTGCTTTCGTGTCACTTCTCCTTCTATTTTGTCAATGATATAAAATGTTTTGTTTTACTTCAACCAGCACTGATATGTTAATTCACTTGTGGTTGTTAGCAAACAGCTTCACCATGGAGGCACTTTTTTGTGGGGTATGTTGTATGGGAGGCTGCATTGTTGTAACAGAGCATCATTTAAATACAACAATGATTTGTAGTGCATTAGTCATCAAAAGTTTTGGGCCTGTTAAGCTCTGCTCAAACACATAGAGAGTTTCCATCTGGATACCTAAGTCTTAAAGAGTTGCTATCCTTTAACATTTAAGGTTATGCCTGGGTTTAATTGAATTTCCTACTGTGTATCCTACTCTCTTTTTCCTTTGTAACTTTATTTCCTTATGAGCACATCTGACTGACAACATTTGTCTAATAGTGTTTTGTATACCCTTGCTTTATCACTGCCTTATCACACAAAGCCTCAGCTTGCTTTCCTTACTCCAATCTCTCATTTCCCATGCAAGCACAATTTTAAACCTTTCATAAACATTGTAAAGGAAGAAATAATGAAGAAAGAGAAGAAAAATAACCAGGGCATATATTTTTGCAGAGACATTCTGGCTGGCTAGTTTATATGGCATTGGTGTTTATTACAATAATAAAATTCATAAGCTCCTGCAGTACTATTTAAGACGTGAAATGCATTTTCTCATTATAGAGGCCATATTTTATACTTGCCTTTGAAATAAATGATCTTCAGTACCAATGTTACCAATGTTTTCCCCACAGGCCTATTGGAAACATTCATGAGTGTATAACTGGGCCTTTTACTAACAATTGTTTATCCTGCAAGTAAGTCTGTGAGTGGGCCTGCCACATCCTTGTAATGAAACAAAGCCTGATTTTTTTTGTGAGACAGGATACTCTTTTCACATCCTATTAGATAATGGATGAGATGTAGAATCAGTTCTGTGGCAAAGAAACACCCCTGAGGCTGATCAGTTTGTCAGAATAAATAGGCATCTCCCAACAGAAATGCATTAAGCACTCCCTTTTTATGGCAAAGCATGCATCATAAAGAAAAGGCATGTCACTTACAACAAAGAGCAGTTTGTGATAGTTTTTTTCATTTTTTACTTTCAGACATGAAAAATATGATAAATTTTCAGTAACAAAATACAGTTGCAGTAAGCAACTGCAAAAATGCTGTCAGTTAACTTGTATTTTATGGCTTCATTAATATTAATACAGTTACTTTGCCCTTGGAAAGGAAAGGATTTGATGTTCAGTCAGGATTTAATACTTTTGCATAAATTTAATATTAGTAAGTGTTCAAAATTACTATAAGTACTGTAATTACTAATAATAGTTACACTTTCTTTTCCTTCTTGTGCCAAAAAAAGACTGGCAGATTGCTGTGATAATATAAACAGCAGATAAACTTTCTATGTCTTTATGCATTTAGCACTTGCTGTTGTTACCCTTGAAAGATTCTTTGGTTGGAAAACAACCAACACAAAGAATAAATCCCAAAGGTTCAGACCTACCCCTGCATTAAAAAGAGGATTAGCAGGGAAATCCCCAAAGCACTTAAGGGATTTAGGCACTGGAAATTAATATAACCTGTGTGTGGGCTATTACAGGCTTTTGAATATCTGTAAAAGTGTATGAGATAGAACCAAGGAGAAATCCTAAATCCAGTGACCTCTGAATAGGGGGTATTAAAAACCTCTACAGAGATTCAGATCCTGTTTTTAAAATCCTCCTATCGTTATGATTATTCAAACAAAAGGTAAAATCAGACCAAACTCTGGTCACTTCTATGGAATTCAAACCCCATAGATGACATCTGAAGTGATGCTGAACAAAAACTAGGGTGATAAAACGAAGCTTCTGTCTCAGTTACTCCTGACTTTATAGTGTTTTAAGTTTGGAAGTGTGAGCAGAATGCAGCTTTTTTTTTTTTTTTTATGAAAGGAAAATTAGTTTGTCACTTGCATGCTATGCTGCTTGGTTTTTTAGAAGTAAGATTTTACCATTTCTTTTTTCACATGATTTCAAAGATTTGCTTTCCCTTGGATTAAGCACCACAGCTTTCATTCTCTCCCTTGCCTACTGCAAATGCCTTTTCTTTGGTCTCTGATAATATCTCCCTGTAGTGCTTATAAATAATACTGTTAAAATAATCTTTCTTCTAACTTCAATAAAATACTCCCATTCCCTGCACAAAGCTTCAAGTTTGAGCTCCCTTCTTTTATTTTAAAGTTACTCCTCAACTCAGATATTCCTTTTCTTTTTCACCCTTACCTCCTTCCATGTGTCTACACAGAAGAATGCAGGGAAGTTTGCAATGAGGCAGTCATAGACAAGGTTTAATCTGCAGCACTGTAGGTGCACTGCTAGGGACTTGCAAAACTCAAGCTCATACCCAGATTTCTTACCAGCCTTCTGCAATCCATGTTGAAATCTGAACTATCATTTCTTCCCTCCTACAGTTATCACTCTTGGCTTTGTACAGAAGACAGACCACGTTTTGGCCAAGGTGTGCCTTCCAAAGCCAACATTCACATCCAGATTAAAGACATCAGGTGAGGAAATATGTACTCATACCTCTAGTACAGTGTTTCATTGAGTCTTCAAAATCACTTTTAAAATTTGTATCTAATGTCTACTTTGACTCTTCCTAGTTTCAGCTTCCAGCCACTGCTTCCTGGTTTGCATTTCTCTGCTAAAATAAAGAATCTTTCAGTATCCCATACCTTCTTCCTGTGAAGGTGCTTAGGTACTGTAATTAAGATACCTCTGAAGCTTGTTTAACCTACTCAGAGAATCTCCTAAGCTTCTCACTGGCAAAACCATTCATCCTCCCTCTCTCCTCCAGCCCCAAATCATATTCATTGCACTTTTCTGAGGATTGTCTTGTTTTTGTCACTAGTTATATTTGACTCATCTGTATCATTGCTGTGCTGCATCAGCAAAGTTTTTTTATATACTTCTGAATCACTGTTGAGTATTGAATCATGACAGGTTTGATGACAGTCCCTGTCAAATGCTGCTACCAATACCCTGCTTTGCATAGATTCTTCACAGAAAACACTGCTTTCTGTGGTCTGCCAGTTCTTAAACCCTCATGACCAAAGCACGATGAGGCATTCATACTGCATCACCTGACAGTGATGAGACAATGCTCCTGCTCAGACTCCAACCACATCAGTTGGAACCCAGCCCACTAAAAGCTTTTATTGATATAATATGGTGATGAATTCCTTATCAGAATATTCTCTAGTTTGAAGTCTTACAAAAAGACTTGAAGAAATTGATTTTGTGCAATTACTTTTTCTTATCAAACCTGTAATTTCATCATAGAATGAATCAGTTTCTTCTGTTATGACCTGTTGTCACTGAGAATATATTGACTTGCAAAATCTTATAAAAATCACTCTTTCTACCTTTTCTCTTTTGCTAATCTCTCATTCAGTAGTGGCTATCTGAATCCTCCACTACTGATGAGAACTGTGAAAATTACAAGCTACTGAATGCAGGCAGGATCAACATCTTCATCAGTACTGGAGCAAAGCTAGTATGCAAGCAATGCAAAAGTTCTCAAAAACTGTAACTATATGAACAAAGAAAACCAACACAGATCTCCTCATCTTTCATTTAAAATGCAGTGCTTACAACTTTTACCTTGTTTCTCAGGAAAACAAGTACATCAAGAAATCCACCTTCAATGCATCTACTTCACTCTTTCTTCTAAAATCAAGCTCAAAACCAAACCAAAAGAGAGCTACATTATAATTCATGCTAAGGCTGCAATAAACCACAGCTGACAAGTGTTAATTCTATTATTTATTGAGCTGCCAGAAAATGCACTTTAAGTACTCTTGTAATGTAAAAAGGCTGTAGTATAGTCTAAAGAGAATCCCAGAGAAGCCATGCATAATCTAAGACACGTATGGAACTAAATAGACATTTTTATGTCTTCAAAACCAGTTTGGTTCTATATTAGACATCAAAGCAAAATAAGGATTCTAAAATACTTGCACAGCTTTGATAACCACAGCATCAGAACATCTTGGAACTGTAAGAAAACCTCCTTCATTGCATGCCAGTGAAGCAACAGAGGACTGCTATTACTGTTTTAGTGACTGAAGCCTGATTTGTAGAAAACCTGGGCCACAGATCTCTAAAATCTGAGGATATTAATTCAGTTGATATGTGTACCTAAATGCCACTGAGGATCCACACTAAAGGTACTTGTCCAAGATCACACAGCAGCACGTAAAGAAGATTTCCAGTTTTTAGACATTGGACTTCCCCAAAAGCCATCTCAGATCATTCCTCTAAAGAACCACATTCTGGTTTCATAAGGTCAAAACTTTGCCTAACAGAGGTAATCAGTGATGTATTTCCATGCTTTCTCCCCGCTCTCTTTTGTAAATGAAAATATAATGGAGGAGTGTAACTATGTGTCACCAATCACACAGAATATCCTGAGTTCCAACCATCAAATAATTATATGGTACAGCAAAAATGTATAGTTGTTTGCTCTTTATCAGAATAACAGGATTTTTTTAAACCAGACTTTTTTAACCTGAAGAGTGTTTTATTAAATAGTAGTACAAACAAAAGACTGGATAGGTAAAAGATTAATTATCTTCACTGGACAACATCAACATCTGGTTAAAAAACTTCCTTGAAAATGTAAAATATTATAGGGCACCAAGTCTCAATCCTAAATGAGCTTTTGTAGTCAAACTATAGGCTGCTGACTGGAGCAAACATTTATATTGAAAATGTGAGCACGCCTTATGGGAAATCAAAGCAATCAAGAAGTGACAAATAGAATGACCCAAGTCATCTCACTATAGTGTTTCCATTTAGAAAAATATGGTTTCCAAATGCACTTTCCAAAGTACAAATGATGTTATAATGACTGAGAAGAACATACAGATTTTTTTTTTTTCTTCTAGAAAAGCCCACAAACCCCAGATTTCACAGAATATGATTTTACCATGCTGCATGACTTCCAAGTAAGACAGGACTTGGATCTTGGTGAGAGTTCAGACCTCCATAAACACAGACTGAGTATTTTTCACTCTGAAACTATGAACTTTGTTATTTATTTCCACCCAAAGTCAATTAAAACTACTCCCCACCCTCTGTGAAGGTCACGGCCTTTGTCATGCTGCTGCTGTGAACCAGACATCTCAGGTAATGGATAGACTTTGCCTCTGGCACTTTGTTATATCCAGAACCAAGCGTGAGACCATCATCCACATACCCTGTCTTTTGATATTTCTTGTCCTTACAGCAGGAAACTTTAAAAGCAGAGAATTTACCATCTGGAGAAGCTATGTTTACTCAGAATTTGTAGCTTCGCCAATTGCCAGTTACAGAAAAACCTGCAAATACTACAATGAAGATAAATGCCACAGTACAAAAAGCATTCATTTCTAATGACACCAGTTTTATCAGATATGAGGCAATTGCAAAGCATAGTAGTACTTGCAGAGCAATTTTGGTCTTTTTCCTTATAATAAAGTACACACATTTACTATGCATGTTTCAGCTAAAATCAAACTTTTGTGAGAAGCATGACAATCTGTCAAAACATGGTTTCAAAAATACAGCTGCATTCTCTGTGCAGCTTTTGCAATCTAAGGGCAATTTGCCATCAATACTATAAGAGGCAATTTTCTATAAACATAAAAAGCTTTAAGCATAGGACTGCATCAAGATTTCAATGTTTTCTTTTTGAATCTGAAAGTAAAAGTCTCCTTTCTGACTCCTGCAAAACAACCCGTGGGCTCATTTCCTAACGTCTAGATGATGGCATTTACATCTGAAGCCTTTTCAATGAGTGCTGGCGAGTTTGTGCCTACAGCCAAACATACTGTCCTGGAGCTTGCCTTACATCAGGCAGCATTAACCTAAAAGGTGGGCTGGTTAAACGACAGCATAAGCTTCAAAAACCTGTCCCAGACCTCCCCAAACCTGATTTGCTGATATATGTGAATTCGCAATCTTACTTCTGCTTCCCAGCCCCCTTCTTTGTTGCCTTGTAGTCTAAGTGCTGCAAGGGATAGAAGAGAAGAAAAAAGCAGGGTCAGATCCAGGTACTTCGCTCATATGTGACTTCAGGCCCCTGTGGGAGAAGAGAGAATGCTCTTTCCAGATTTCTCTACCCATACCTTCACACAAGGGTATTACACAATCTTGTTCTTAGCATGTTGGCTAGGATTGTAAGACTTATTAGCCCATCCTAGAAAATAAGAAGGAAAAGCCTATAAAGCAGTTAGTAACAAGATTATGTGGTATACTGAAAGTGTGAAAAACTGTTGATTGTGCTATTATGTGCACATAAGAGAGTCACATCTTGTTATCATTGAACAAACTACCTGATAGCCGACTACCCAAGCAGACGTGAGTTCAAACACTGCACAATTTTCAAAGCAGACCATGGCTTTGGTTGTTGAAACAGGCATAGATGGTCCTGGCAGAGGTGCACAGCTTTAACAGGACGCAGAACAATATTGTGCCCTGAAGCACTAGGAAGGGATGCCCAGTTAGGTGCCAACCAAACTACTGCTGGAAAAGGAAGCCAAACAAGCTTAAACAAAGTAAGCAGCTGCCTACAGCAGCAGGCTGCTAAACCCTGCAAGGCATTCGTGTCCCTGTCACTTATCTGTGCCAGAGCTGTGGACAGCAAGCAGAGAGAGCAAAGCTTCTAGCTTGTCATGCTACAGGGACTCTGACAAGACCTTAGATGTTAAACATTACTACTTTGAGGAGCTCTTTCTAGCCCCAGAAACATCTGCTGCCACAGAATCTGACCCCTCCTTTAGGACCAGCTGTCACAGCTACTCATCCTCCTCTGCTCTTAATTCCTTTGTACCTGCTTCTCCTCTCTGCCTTCTCCTTTCTGTGCAGCAGTAGCCTAGACTCTTTCCTTCTTCAGGTGGAAAAACTGAGTTTTACTTGCAAGTTGCACTGCTGAGAAGCTTTGGGGTAGCCCTGCTGGAAGTCTCACGGCCATAGCAGTAACTGTAGCTAATGCAGCTGTAGTGTATTTGGGACCTGGATTACTCTCTGTACATGGTGCTGTACTATGCTGGGTGGAGGTTTCAGCACTGCTTGGGGATGCAGAACTGCAGAGATCCCTTACTTCCCTCTGCAGTACAGACATGACAAAGGAATTTAATTAAGGATTGGGTTCTTGCTGGCCCCACTGGAGAGAAAAAACAATCGTGTATTGACTTAAATCTGTTCCCATTTAAGTAACTTCAGTAAGTAGTACAGACACCTAATCACATCTATCTAGTGTATAGTATTTAGCAATTTCATGCCTGCATGACTAATAAAATGCAAAGTGGATGCAGGTTAATGTAAGATTTCTACAAATGATTTCCATAATAAATTACAAAATATTAATATGAGGAAACATTGAAAAAATCCCAACATCATTGCCACCTTATAATTTAATGGAATGTCTTAGAAAGTAGATGCAAGGGATAAGGAGATTAGTAATTTATGAATAAGAGGAACAATTTTAAAGTAGTTGGAGATGTAAAATGTAAAATGGAGATTTTTAAAAGACTTTTTGTAATCTAGTGTCTATATTTCCCTATTTTATATCATAAAAGAATGCAGCATTCCACTTAAAACTGATAAAAAGGAAAAATAAAAGTAAAATAGGAACAAAACCCTAGCTATGTAATATATATAGGCACATATTAAAACACAAACTATGTGTCTCTCCCACTTATGGTGGTAGAAATCCTCTGTCACTTAGTGGAACAGTACAGTATTTACCCCAGATCAGATAAAGTCAGAGCATGAGTCACATTATAAAGAAAATAAAGCTAGAGTGTATGTTGTCATCACTCAAATGGATACAAAGAAGTAGTGAAATTTTACATGGAAGAAAGCATTATTCTTAGGAACTGGGATACAAAGAGGGAAAATGACAGTTTTCTTGAGATGCCTTCAGAAAGGGTGAGACAATGCATTTTATAACAAGTATAACTGAGTGACTGTTTTTTCCTGCAGAACATGCAACACTACAACTGTGATGTAAAAACTTGATTTTTTTGTTCAGTGGTTGAACACTACATTAAAATATCACTTCTCCCAGGTTTGAAAAAGATGTTTTGTTGCTGAATGCATATATCAGTTCATAAGGAATGTCATGAGGAATGAATTTTACTGCCTGTGGCTTTAGCTTCTGCTTTAGCAGCTTTAGAGTTCTATTAATATGCCCTTAAAAAGTACAACAAACCTATTTCCATATGATAATACTGCTGCTCTGCATACATGCCCTGGGCATTTGAGCATCTAGCTGCACATTTGTATGTGCAAACAGACCTGGAAATCTGACGGGTTCATTAATGTGGTTCTTGAAATGAACTGCTGAACATGCAGGCTGGGAAGCTGATGAGAGCTAGGCAATTACCCAGTGCTTAATTCACACCGAATTGCAGTAGAAATCAGGACACTCCTTTCCTTGAATGTTTTTAAAAATATTCCTAACAGAATGAAGGCATCCCACATACAACCTTTTATTCTGTGCCATTCGGACTGTGTTCTTGTAACAATGTGCAAGATGTACATTTTGTTCATCTCCCGGTTGCTGGAATTCATCTACACTAGAAAAAGCCCACCCAGCAATATTGAAAACTTCCCGAAGATGGCAGCAGTGACATAGGAATCAATACAAGCTGGCTTGGCTAAGCTTTTGCAGTAGAAAAGGATTCTTAAAAAATCATAGTCAACAGCTATGATCCAGTCGAGGGTTACTAACAGCTGATACACACAAAACCAGTCCTGACAAGACAGTCTCATAAAGAAGAAATGGTATTCAGATGCACTGAAACATATAAAAAGGAGCAAGGGGTGCTCCTTGTTTCAAGGGCAGTGAATCTTCTCTTGAATCTGGTAACAGCTGAAGCCCTGTAAAAAGAACACCCTTCTGAATATGACCATTGAGCAAATAAAACAGCATAAATAATGTATCTGGGATAACTGTGGTGCTGTTTTAAGAGTTTTATTGGGTTCATGCTATCTCCTATTTCTAGCACTTGCTTTTTAGAACTGTAAACACACATCTAGTTTATGTACTAGGGTGAGCATAAAATAATGAACAGATTTGTGTTTCTCTGTGTTCACAGGAAATGCCTAGCTTCTGCACAAGGATCCAGTGAGCATGCCTTCCCTCTTAGTGACCAGATTAAGGGCATTAGGATTTCTCTGAGAGAAATTCTGTTTAAGTTTGTTTAGGTTTGGTTTTTGAGGGGGGCGGGGAAAGAATGACCGCAAGTCTTTATTCTATTTCTAATTTATGTTTGTCTTATGAAGAAGTGAATCTTTTAAAATTAGGGCGTAATCTACCATCATCAAATCCAATCCACGTGCTCGCCAAAGATGAGTGCCACTCAGTTCAACAGCTGCTTCTTTCAAATTCTGAGTCTGAATAGTACTTTACTGGAAATACTAAAAAAATCCACAAAACCAAACCAACCAACCAACCAACAAAAAAAAAAAAAAAAAAACCCAAAGCAAACCAAAACCAACAACAACAAAAACCAAACAACCAACCAAAAAAACTAAAACAAAAAAAACCTTACATGAAAGGATTCTAATTGGAGGTGTCTCTAAGTCTAAATATTGACACTGAAAATCACTGAGAAACTTTGGATAAATTTCAAAGACAGATGAAGACTCGGTGTTAAGCCTCAGTCTAGAATTAGATGTAGACAGACCTTGGAACTCCACCAACTCCAAGCTCTGAAGGATGGATTTAGACCAAGGATCTACAATTCCAATTAATCTGAAAGGGGAATAAACTAAAATAAATCTTGTTTAGAAGTGAGAAAGAAATTGCATGGTTTTTTTAAAACCATCATATTTGGTTCTTCTGAATGGAGGATCATCTTTGCGAAATGTTCTATAAGCACTGCTGGAGAAAGCATTGGAATAATGATGAAATTCCATGCTTCATCTTTCAAGGAACAAAAGCAGATGCTTCCTGAAAAAAAAAGGCCTAATCAAAAAACAATGATAGCTGGACTGGTTTATGCCAGGAATACCCTGTCACAATGCAGAGCTCCCATTAAGGATACCTCAATTTCTGTACCTTCTTTTTGGTGTAAAGCCTAGCTGTGTGGTTTCAAGTTCTTTTATTTTGAAACAAGAGTGTTTTTTCAAACTTACAGATTCTGTGCTAATTGTATTCACAATGTATATACCAAGTCAATAATGTGACTTGTCTGACCTTTCAAACTAATCCTTTTCAGGTTTGTTGATCCTAGACATTACTGTAAAGTAATTATACAAACTACCAAAAAAATGACCCCTGAAATGTGAACTCTGAACATTGCCTGGTTTACAAGAAATACAGTTTGGCACTTGTCTCAGCACCGTTTTGAAGAACCACACAATAAACATTGTATTGCAAAAGAAACTCCATTCGGATTCTGAATACATATACATGTGTATAAAACCCACAAATATTGTCCTATATCAGCTTATACTGACAGGTAGCAAGATCCATACAAAAAATATGTTCCACAAATATTTCATGTTTATCAAGATAATTTTACCACTCAGCAATTTTCTTACTTTTCTTTGGATTTCTGACATCTACAAATCACCCAAGAAGCACTACATTTCTCTAGTTGCCTGGGAGGCAACACAGCAAGGCACAAGCAATCTAGAATGTTTCTGGAGTGCATTGATGACAATTCCTCCACAAAAAGGATGGAGGAGCCAACAAGGGGCCATGGTCTGCTGCGCTTCCATCAAGGAAGAACTAGGTGCACACATGAAACCTGGAGGCAGCCTAGGCTGCAGAAACCCTGAATTGATGGAGTTTGGAATCTTGAGAGGAGGGGAAAAGGCAAAAAGCAAGACCATAAATGTGGACTTCAGGAGAATCTACTTTGGCCTATTTAGGGCCAAAGTGTGCCAAGGTAGCTGGCCCTGGAGAAAACAAGGGCTGTGGACAGTGGCTAATGTTTAAGGATCACCTCCTCCAGCTCAACAGTGGTCCATCCTGACCATCAGGAAGTCAACTAAAAATAGTAGGAGACCTGCTTGATGAATAAGAAGCTCTTGACAAAATTCAGACATAAAAAGGAAGCATGCAAGAGGTTGGAGTAAGGATGCAAAAGGACTATAAAGAAACAATTCAAGTGTGGGCTTAGGAAAGCCAAAACCCACCTGGACTCAAATCTGGTAAGGGACACAAAAGGCATCAAGGATTTGTGCAAGTACATCAGCAACAAAAGGAAGACCAAGGAGAGTGTGGGCCTGCTGATGAATTGGGCACAGAATTTGGTGAGAAAGTACATGGAAAAAGCCAGTGCAATCCTAGGACCCACAAGTAGCATAATTTCACTGCTACTAAACATATGATATGCAATTACAGTCTGGATGGCACAACAGATAACATTAAACCAAAGTGCAGATCTTCACCATTTCCTCAGCACAGTCAGAAAAGCAGATGCAATCCTTAAATCCCAAGGAAATGTGTATCTGCACGTGCATGAGTACAGACGGACAACTCCAACCTGGAACTTCTGAATAACATAAGAGTACAGCAAACCTCTGTATAAAAACAATTTATGACTGACTAAAAAAATATGCATGAAACAGTCTTGGTTCAAAAGATCCACTGCAAGAAGACAAATCTAACATAATGCATTCAAATACCAGTGCTGGCTGAAACAAATTGCCTGAAATCTAGGAAAGCATGAACCAGGCCCTCCAAGTACCTCTAGGACATCCCTGTGCCTACCAACAGGTCTTGTTCTCAGAACTCTGAACTGGTATTTTTTTTTAGTTTCTGGAATTAATGACTGCACTGCAAATTATCTAGGTCTTTAGAATAAGCACGCATGGCTGAAGAATTCCTCATTCATGTAGTGCTTCTAAGAAACCAATGTGATAGGGCTTATTGTTTGTTTTTAATAAGAAAAGGAGTTCAAGAACTCATCTTTTGTGATAATTAGATTGTGGTCTGATGATCTGATTATATGTGAAATTTCTTGCTATCATGGCCAGTTCTTGGGCTTATGCAAATGGGCATGACTCCATTTTCTCCAGTGGAGCTACATTAATTTACAGCTGCTCAGGATCAGAGCCTACCTGCCTGTTTCTGACACCTAGGATATGAATTCATATGGCTGTATGGCATCAAGATTCACTGGTCAAGCACAGCACATACCTAAATATTTCTCATTTGAGATATTCTGCTGCAGTAATGCACCTCCTCCTGGGCTCCCCCCCTCTCACTACTCTTCTTGTTCATTCCATCTAAAGTCACTTTTTCCTTCCATTTCTCTAGCTACATTTACATCTTGGCTCTCTTGATTTCATTCCTGAAACAAAATTCAAGCTATTCACTATATTTTTTATTTTTTTCCCCAAGCCTTTAAAAACTTTTTGTCTTAAAGATATTGAAATTGCCCTCTCTTCTTTTTTTTTTTTCCTCCCTCTCTCCCAGTACATTAATTTTCCTTTCCTTTTGTACAACTATAACAATGCTAACAATACCACTATACAAACAAGAAAGAACAATACTACTGTCAAACACAAGGTGTATCATCCCTTCCTCTCATCCCCTTCCCTGCTCTCAAAAGACTTGGAAGCAGCCACACCTGGAAGCCTTCCAGCCACCAAGGCACATGACTTTGGTGGATTCATGTGATAGGAACAAAAAAGTATGTGTTTGGAGACACTCACCCTTTCTACCTCCTGAGGTACATCCTTCAGGCATTCTATGCAAATGAGCCAATGGTAATTAGGATAGCACGAGCCAAATTCTGTATTCAGGACCCGCATAGAAAGCAGATAATTAATCAAGGGGGAAAAAAAGGAAGTTTTTTTTTTTTAATATATTATTCAGATATAACTGATCCTGAGGAAATCATTAATGTGTGTCTAATCCCCACTACTTAAGCATATATGTAGTTCTATTCTGTTGTTGATCATGGTATTTTGGGTTTTTTTTTGGGGGGGTATTTTTGCACAAATCAAAGGAAAAAGTAACATACCCCTGGGTCACTCATAAATACAAATGCATCATTATCCTTGAAATAATTATAATCTGGGGGGAAAATGTTTTAATTTTTTACCTTTTCCCCTCAAAATTCAAATTACATTGCTTTTGGGAGTTTGATGCAAAGACAGGAGAAAATAGCCACAATTAGTGTATGACTCCACTGTATTTTTATTTGGCTTCAAAGATAACCTACCAGCTCACACAGAAAACAAAAAAAAGGTTACTTTGCAAACTGTCTTAAAAGCACTCAACAATAATGACCCCAAACCACTACAGCTCTCAGTCGTCTTACTGCTGTATTTGGGCGCTATTACTGTAGCTTGTTGATAAATAAGGATCAGCAAGAAAACTTTGCTTCGAGTCTTCTGATGTCTTACTTTTGCATAGTATATTTACTTCAACTGTGTGCCACGATCTCTTTCTGATTTCAATCTCATTTTTGGATACATAGGAGGTTGGAATTTTTCTATAAGCAGCAAATCAAAAAGAGGCAAAGCATGCCTGCTTGTACTGAAGTGGCAAAATCACATTTGCCAAATAGAGATGGACTTTAATTTGCTCCTGTAGGTTGTGATATCTCTTATTTTCCCGCTGGAGAATCAAGTGTGCATCATTTTTCTCAGCTGCTTTATAAGAAAATTGTAGTTCATGAAAACCTGGGAGGTATTAACAGAAAAAGGATGCAATTTGACTTACAGTTCAAGTTATCTCTATTTTCCATTAACAGAGTGCTATGCTTTTAAATTAAAAATGGTCCAAAGCTACAAAATTCAAGGTTTGAATCAACATTTTGTTCAGTCTCATGTTCGAGGAACAAGTTGGAAATTAATCCCACACTTAGGTTCAGCTCATTTTATATAGCTGCTGTTTGTGGACTCTAGCTCTCAAGGAGCCAGTGTCCACTTTCAGGAGTTTGTTAAATGCTCATGACTTGTAAGATAAGATTCAAAAGTCAGAATTAACAACTATTTGCTCTAGCCTGTCCACCATCCTGGATTCTTGAACTATCTACCTGTCTGCTCAGTACACACATACACACACACCCCTCAGCAGAATTACATGACAGCACCTGTTCTTGATGAGACACATACAAGCTTCCAAGGGGAAACAACTTTACAAGATGCAAACCCATGTTTTTCTGTATTTTCAGTATGTATATACCACCAAAACTATTAATATGACAATAGACTAAAAAAGAGGAACTTTAAGTCAAGGAATAATGCACACATTTGCTATTTTTTTAAAAGCTTTCCTCTAAAGAAAAGGAATTTCACTGATTTTTGACAGATGCCACTGCTGCTGTGGGATCCAATAAGATGTTTTGTCTTGCATAATGAGTGCTAAAGATACATGGCATTACACAAGGAATTAAGATGTATAATTGCATAATGGCTGCTAGGGATGCATACACATGGCATTACACAAGGAATTAAGATGCATAATTCTTAATGAGAACAATGTCTAATGCCTGAGAGTAGCAGGCTAGACATTAGGTCCCCATTAAGAATAGGCTTAATTTAAACCATTTGAATAGTCTCACTCAAATTGATCTCAAGTATAAGTGGATGTTTAAACAAATTTTTTCATTAGGACTTTACTCCTAATGCACGCACATTTGTTTCATTCAGATTTTCTAAGAGCTGGTATTAGAAATATATAAAGCCAAGCAACTAAAACACAGGATTACCTACATGAAGCCTTCCCAATACATCATTTTTTACACCTGAAAATTGATGAGTCAACCTACAGCAAGTCTTCATAAATCTTATTTTATTCATGCCTTCTCTACTGAATTTCTTTCTTAAACAAGAAAATACTTGGACATATTGGCAGTGTTCTTGGTGTTCCTGTTGGGCCATCTCAGCCCAATAGAAGTTCTGCACTCAAAATGTGTCCACATTTGTAGGGGTTTTCAAAGGAAACTAGTGCTATGCTTATTCCTTCCTTGACTTTGGTGTGAGTGCCTTCCCATTCTACACAGCCGAGGTAGGATGGATGCGCATCTCAGCGCTGAACTGTAGACAACGGGAGAGCCATAAACACAGGGAAGCAGCACTTCTGTTAAGACCCTGTAAGGACAGTATCCTTTTCCATCAGCCACACAAACTGTAAGGCTTTTAACAGGACGTGTGCTACTCTGAGATAACACATACCTTGTGGGTGCTGAGGACTGTGAGGCAGAGGCAAATGCTTTTAGTGACCTGCCAGTGTTATCTTGCAGCAACATACATGCCTTAGGATATCCTATGAAATTATAAAATAGCCCCAAACTCACAGAAAATTATTATTTTTTTAATTTAACAACCAAACAAAAGAAATGAGATGTGTAATAATTAAATGGCCAGTAAAGAGCAAATAGCTCATGAAATGTTTCATTTCTGGACTGCTGAGGAGAACAATAGACAGGGACACAGGTGAATGAAATAAAATGTCACGTACATTCTACATGTTATTCAAGCATAGCAATTTCCCTGAAAGGTCCTTCATTAAAACAAGAATGAAATAATGGAAGAGATAGTTTGGAAAGATTTTTTTTCTTTTTTTTCATGCACCTTAATATTTCTCAAGACACACTTCTATTTATAATTCTGATTGGCATTTGAAATGCCATAGTTACTCTACTGGATCATACCACAGCCCCTTACAGACACAAATTTTGCAGCCTGCAATTTAATTAATATATCTATATCTATCTATATCTATATATCTGTAACCAGAATAATTCAGTGTTTCTAATTAAACAAAATTCAAGTTTTCCACAAAATATGGAATCTTTTTCTAAAGGATTCTTACAAACCAATAATCATCAATATTCATTTATCAAACAACAGAAAGTAATGTATCAATTTGCTTGGAAATCTTGCAGGCATACATGATGTTTTAGCAAGAATCAGGTTATATTCTGAATTTACAGTGTTTTCTCTTTTGCACTTAAGGAAAAAAAAAAGCCAGTTCAGCTATATGGGATTAAATACTAAGAGATACTAAACTAGCAAATTCCAGTTCCTTCTTGCAGAAACCTTTCAATAATGACACCAGCAAAGTTTCTGAATTTTACTCTTTGAAAACAGAAAAAGTTTTCTAATTTTGTTGGACAATCAATTACAGATAAGATAGATGGGAAACTTGTGCAGACCATGGCAAAGAACAACCAGTACTTGTCCTCTTTGTCCTATGAGTACATATTGGTTTTGTCTGGCATAACAGTCCAAATATTGACTGCAAATCAACTTTTAAAAATATCTCAGCAGAAGACTTGTCTTAGTGTCCTCTTGAAGCAGTGGGCTCCACACTAGTGAAGTGCTTCACATTCAAAAGTGAGCTTCTCTTGTGGTTTTTAGTTTTCTGTGAGTAATTGTCATATAAAACCCATATGCAGGACTGAAATACAGCTTTGATACAAAAGCAGATGAATGAAAGAATATCTCAAAATTCAAGCAGCATAACATCAAGACTGTACATTGTAAGAATTTCCTAAGATGTTATTTTAGCTGTAAAGACACATTATAAATCCACACCTGATATTTTCTCCGGTTATTTCACATGCTATTACTTATCCCATAAATATGACATAAATAAACATGACGTATGCTGAGATGTAGTATCCTGTTCAAGAGCAAGATCTTTGGAGACAGTTAATATCTTTTGCTGGACCAGCTGGTACAGGTAGAATATTGAGCAGGGCTGTTGGATATATACTGGCTTATTCAGTTTGATCCAAACCCAAAAGCTTCTCCATTTTAAGAGTTCCCTGAAATAAAAGAAATTAAGGAAGCTTTTCTATGAGCATTAGTAATCAAGAAGAAGGTTTTGCAGACATTTGTATAATGAGTTTGAGAGATTATATGGGTTTTCTGAAGTTTAATCAGGCTTGAGGTTATAATGCAGCTTAGAACACTTTAAAATTATCTTTTTTTCTTCTATCCCACTACCTATTAATAAAATTTGTGGAAATATATCTGATAACATACAGTTAAAATTGGCCTCATAGGTTACCAAGTTCCTGAGGAGGTGTGAAAGCCCAGCAAAGACACAGAAACAGTGCTGTTCCATGAGACTAATTTCCATACAAAAACAGGATAAAAAAAGTGAGCTCATCTCACACTAACAGGCAAAGTCTGCGGATAAAGAAGGAATAGGAACATGGAACAGATACACAGTGATGAAAACAGGGTAAGCTCTCACAGAGTAGAGAACAGAGTGACATGTCCCATTGTTAAATCTGCTCTCCTCTTTGTGCTCTACATATCATTTTCCTTCCTGCTCCTGTAAGTCTCTATCCCTTTTTCTGCTGTGTATTCTGAAAGGAAGAGAGATATCTTTTAAAGGCCCTCAATAGGTTTTTGGTAACCTATTTTATATGATCATTACCCTTCATTATGTTTCCATCATCTGATTTTCACATTACTGAGCTTCATTTTTGGCTCTCTCTGACTGTGAAAAAAGAAATGCATCTATTCCCAGGTTAGCTTTTTGTATGCTAAACCCAAATACTTTCAACAGATTACTCTAAAGGTGTTCTTTTCTTTTTTTTTCTCACTGAAAGAAAACTTCATATTTTCCAACATTTCAGTGTTTAACTGTTTGAAACTTGTCATCATTTTGGTTGTTCTCCTTTGTTCCTTTGTTTCAAGAGCAATTACACCCGGAGGAGCAGGACACAATAGGAGTTACAGCATTTTTGATGCAATGTAAGTGGTGTCTTATGTAACAAGACCATCCCCTCCTAGGCTTTGCTTCACTTTGTTTACCCCAGTAATACAATCCAGGATCTGATTTGCTTTCAGCACTGCAGCTGTGTTTTAGTCCAAAGGCTTTAGGGACTTTTCTATAAACAACTCCCAAATCTCTCTCATATCAAATAATCCCCATTCTGTTCTGGGAAGGATTTTTTTTCTGTAACTGCTGATTAACAAGGTAGCTGAGTAGAAGTTGTTTCCTTTCAACCTTCCTACCAATTCATTCATGATAAGACCCCATACAGTGCTTGCAACACTACTGCTATTTCCAAGAGAGAGAGTTTTGATGTCTTAAGCAAATGTGAGCTCATGGGCAAAACCTATCAAGAAAAAGCCAGAAGAAAGCTAAATATAGGCTCATTCTCATGCCATTATCAGCTAGTGGTAATGCACGAATCATCTATGTCTATTTAATACTATGAGAGCTCATAACTTATGTTGACCTTCCCCCAGAGATGACAAAACAATAACATTTTAAAGGTATTTGTTTTGTGGTTTCTTGATTAATGAGGCTTTGAGCTGATTCACTACTACACTCACTGCAGCAGAGAGTATTGGCAAGTATACATGATGCAAGGGCAAACAGATTGACACATCAAACATAACCCATTTACCACACATATAAAATGCATAGTAAATAAATATCTTAGGACAGAACTATAGAATGATTTCCATATTACGTGCACAACAGAGGGTACAAGCACGTACATTGTTTGTAGTTGGCTCTGTGGTTACAGCAGTGTCATGCTTCCATTAAGAAAGTTCAGAATGGAGAAGAGGAAAGCTACATTTTGCCTTGTCATGGTTGCTGCCCTCTGGGTCCTGTGCTGCATCCCAGGAGAGCAGGAATTTACTTGCTCCCACAGTGCACATGGATGCGGGGCAGGGCAAACTCTGGGAGTACGGAATGGAACAGGGAGTGAGATCTGGCAGCTAGAACATGAATATAGGGTGGGAATCTCCCTGGCAGCACTGAGGACTTATATGAAGAAGGAAGCAAATCCACAGCTAAGTCCTCACAGATAGCTGATGAGTTCTTAAAGATCTGGAGGGCTCTCAGCAAGGTTGTTGCAGCCTAAAAAGCCACTAACACTTGATGGGCTGGAAATCAAAATGGAAGTAGCGGCACACTTGCAACGACATGCTGAAAGATTTATCTTATCCCAGATATATTTATTTAATGTCTTGGCCACTGACTTTTGTATGTTTAAAATTATTGCATCGTTCTAGTTCAGTATATGAGACATAAATATGCATATATAGTTCTAAGTGTATGTGTGTGTATACATAAATATAAAAAGAGTATATGTACTATTTGATTTGGTATGTTTTAAATAAAATCTCTCCAAAAGTGGAAAATTCTCTCCTGATTTTTTTTTTAAATTAAGCATGCTTTTCTTCTTAAGAAAAAGTGGGCCAGTTCAGCTTTACAGCTTCTAGATAGTTGGAGGTCCTGCTATAATATACAGTAAGAATTCATTACTGTCCAGTTAGGGTAAATACCTGCAGGGTTCAAAAGATAAGTCAATTAGGACTCTTTCCTGTAATTACTGTTTTATAATGATTAATCTTCACTGTGTTTGTCTTTCAGTCTCTTTATGGGAATCATCTTTAAGTAAATAAATGAATTATATTGAAATGAAGTCTAATCATGGGGGAGAGGTTTTCATATCATCTGAGCAATATGAAGCCATTTATTAAACTGACTTAACCTCTAGGATTATGCAATCCATTTTGATTTGTATTTGGAAAGGGGTTTGTGAAGGGAACCCTGTGGCTTAAGGTACAGCAGACACAGCTGAGATCCACCTGCAAAAAACTGAGAGTGAGATGCCCTGCAGCAGGTCTCACCCAGGGTCCAAA
The DNA here is from genome assembly GCA_013399945.1 of Ploceus nigricollis. Lineage (NCBI taxonomy): Eukaryota > Metazoa > Chordata > Aves > Passeriformes > Ploceidae > Ploceus > Ploceus nigricollis. Next base: position 395,506 of record VXBC01008338.1, read on the forward strand.
GCATGTCTGGTTCTGTCTCCCGCATAAGCGTCCCCATTTCAGTGATACATGTCTTCAGAGATCCAAAGACTTACTGATGAGAGAGAAGTATGAGAGGAAGTCCGGGCAAAAGAAAGGCTTCAGCCTCCTGACTGTGCAGGCATCCTCAGCCCAACATTTATCAGTCTTTCACAAGTGTAGCTGGGTTCCCAGTAAAGGACTGTAAAAAGGTAGTACCTTCAAATGCTTTTCTAGTCTGCTTTTTCTATACAAAGGAACAGTGTTGGTGTGTACTTCAGGCTAGATCCAATAAAGGATGTGGGTGCACAGAAGTTAAATACTGCAGTATTTAATGTCCTAGAATGAAATACAGACCTTTGTACAGCACAGGTACAGCAATCTGATTTAGGTGTTTGAGAGCAGCACAGAGAGGCCTACACAGAAACAAATAGGTGTTATTTTGCAGGCAGACACAACACAGAGAAAAAAAACCCAACAGACAGCCAGTTTTTGCAGTACAAGTGTGGTGAGTGGAGCTCTCTGGCAATGCTTGCCAGGAGCTGCTGTTTGTCACACCCTGCCAGAAGTCTGCAGCAAGGTGAAAGAGTTTGCAAATGACAGCACGTTGTTTAGAGGCAGAGATGAGAGCTGATTGTAAAGACCTGTAGAAGAACCTTATAAGATTGGATGATAAAGCAGTGAGTTAAATTCATCGTATGTTTTTGTGGCTATGTACTCTAATTCAGTACCAGATTTAGAAGGTATCAAACAAAAATAGTAGGAGTGAAATTCAAAGCAGCTGCCTGGAAGGAAGCGGTTCCTCATGCCATGCACAATATGTTCGTGGACCTTAGTGCCAGAGGATGCTACACAAGCTGAAAATCGACACCTTTCCAAGAGAACCTGGTGAGATGCACAGCAGACAAATCCAAAGGAAATAATTACAGACACATCTGTCTCGGGAAGTAGCCTTAGCTAACTGGAGCCTGAGAAATGTGAAAGTATCACACTTGCTTCTTCTTATCCTCCTCTGTCCTAGGGACCTGCATACAGCCACTTCTGGGGACACCAGAGCTGGCACAGCATGGCCATTGTGCCTCTGCCCAGGTGCAGAGTCCAGGTATGTGCCAGTGCTTGTCCTGGGACAGGGGTGCTGCGGGGCCAGGTGGGACTCAGTGAGGATGAACTGCCCAGAGTGGCACAGGCAGGAGCAGAGTAACACTGGCTGCCAGTCACTGTCACACAGATTGAGAATTGGGAATTATTGTGATACTGGTACCAGGGCATTGGTGCTGGCATTGGTACCACCCACAGCTGCTGCCAACAAGCTCTGGCAGTATGAACTTGTTGGGCACTAGAGCCAAAAAGGAAGTCTTATGACAGCTATACCAGGTGACTGCAGGAGCTACAGTGATCTGATCCACCCTTAATGTGTTGAGGGTTGTGTCAATGCCAGAAGTCAAAATGATGCTTCACTCCTTTACAGCTTCATTTGCACTAAACTGCATTTTCTGTGATGCCCCTGCTGGAGGAGCAGCTCAGAAACGCATTCCTCGTATATGAGATGCTGACTACATAAAAATAGATCTGGCACAACATTAAGCAATGAAAAACTATATAAGGAATGAGAATTTAAAATCAAATTTAAAATGCAGGGCTTCAAAAACAATTCTTCTTCCCAGTCTGTTATAAATTATACAGCCCTCAGTATAAGCTTAAAGAAACAGCAATTCTTGACAGCAGGTAACCTCTTTTTTCATTACTGGGGCTCTTCCAGTTCCTTCAGATCAATAACATTCCTATGTATCTTTATAAATTTGAGTAGCAGAACTTGAGCCCGTCTTGCTTTTCTGCTGAAAAGTAGAAGCTAAAAAATATTTTAATGGATATTTGAAACAGGGAGATTAAATTCTGTCATAGTTATACCATGAAAAAAAGGCAAGAGAGAATGCTACATAACTTGGGACATTTTTTACCCTTGAACTTCTTCAGATCACAGTTATTTTTGTAATTTCTTTTTACATTGCTTTTTGCAATCCTGAGAGTTTTTTAATGTGAACTGACTAGGTTAAAAGGTTCCTATATTTCATAACCTATTAAAAAAACACCCCTCTTTACTTTATAAAACTGACATTGCTTTTACATTTTGCCATTTACTTTTAGAAACAGCTGGGGTAATTATATGAGGCAATCCACATCTACTCTCCTATCCAGTAAGTTTCAAACCAAATTTTAATTCAGGATCTTTTATACCAACACTGAACTTTTCCTTCAGCTCTGTAAGGACTAATGTGGAAGTTAAAGCAAACAGATTGTTCACTGATCAGTGGGTATTTTAAAAGAACAAAAGCACAAGGGAAAATGTATATTGATTTTAAGATACTTCACAGATTGATTTTACATTTATAATCTGAGCAAATTTAATCTGATAATTTTCTTTTAAAATTAAGTTATATTTTATATTAGTATTTCCTACATAGATACTTCTCAAATGGAGGAAATCAGGCTAGTTATGTATGTATGCCCTCATATTTTTAAGGGTTTTGTAGAAGCTTTGTCACAGTGGATAGAATTATAAAAAGCCTGTTTCCCAAGCTAGCTAACACTTGTATATATTATTAACTATAAATATAGGTAAATATACACCAGCTGAATTTTTTAACTACTTAGATAGCCAAGTAAGATGCAAGTTGCTAATGAATAATTTACAACTTGATTACTTTCTAGATGATGACAAGAAAACAAATGCAATGCTTTGGTCTCCTTGTACTAGGAACATCAGAAAAACCCAGCATATCTTTCCAAAGACACTAGACGAATTTTTGACAAGATGCTGAAACAGTCAGACAGCATACACAGATTTGCAACTAAATTTGGTTTACTAGCAGGGATTCTTTTATGTGTGGAAGCCATTCTGTCTTCTACATCTATTTTGGAGCTCAATGTTTCCTTCTGCAAGTAACATATCCATGGAATTATTGTTGTTATTGCTTATTATTATTACTATTATTAATTCTGTTGAAATTATAGTGCTCTAACATCAGTTGTTGAACTAGTACTTTCATCATAATCTCCAGGGTAGCTAACAGTAGCCTGAAACACTCATATCATTGCTATCTGAGAAGCGGGAACTGAAGGAACTTTGACTTCTGATTCTGGTTCTGCTTTTAGCTGTTATCTCTGGCAAGTCACAACTCCCAAGTCTTATCCCTTGCACTTTTGAATGACTTCAGAAACTTCTGAAATGTGCAAACTGAAATCCCTCATGTGGTCTCTCAGAGGACACATCCCTTTAACTTCTACCCTTTCAGCCTCCCTTTTCCAGGAATTCCTACCACTCTGCCTATAAGAATTTGTAAATTCCGGTGAAGGGCCCATGAATTGAAGCACTTCCTAATGCTTGAGAGATGGAGTTGAGCCCTGCAGATTTTGGGAAGCCCATGTGAGCACCTGCACTCTGCTGAGAGCAGAGAGAGCAGAACCTCCCTCTGCTTGGCACAGCTCGGTCGCACTGGGGCTGCCTGAGGCACCTCCTGCTTGAGGTGACACGGAGGGGGTGATCACTTGCCAGCTTTTATAAGGAACTTGTCACTAGCAACAAAATGGAGCCAACTGTAACCAAGGAAACTGCTGTGAAATAACCACAGAGCAACTGAACACAACTGCTGCATATCAGCACAGACATCAGCATCTGGAAATTGACCTTTAAGCTACCAAAAAAACCCAGGGTTTCTCATTAATGAGCTTTAAAAGGGGCTATGTAAGAGCTAGGAGCTTGGCCCATGGCTGCTCAGCAAGAGCAGGAGCTGTTCTCTGTGTAGCAGAAATCAGCAGCTTCGCTGTCTTCCAAAAGTGGGGCTCCAGTGCAAGCATGACAGCAGCTCTAACTCAGGGCCTTGGATATATTTTCATATTACCTGTGAGGTTTACAACAGTTTTTCAAAATTTATACTACAAGGTAAGCATTCCATAAAACCTCAGAAAAAGCCCTTGACCCAGAAAGAACACGTTAAACAAAAGAGCTGTAAGAGAAAGAATGGGATATGCAGGCTGCATGCAAAGGAAATGTCTGTAATACAGTTTGTACGCCTTTAACAAATTTCCTCCTATTCAGACAGCTGGGGTGTGGTTTTGTTTGTTGTTGTTTTGTTTGGTTGGGTTTTTTTGGTTTTTGTTTCTTTGGTTTGTTTTGTTTTCCCAAATGCAGTTAGTTCTGAATCTCAAAGCTCTAGGATGTTCCCTAGGAGCACACTATCCATGCCCCCCAGTTTCAGACTCCCCCACCTGCTACTCATCTCAGTAGTCCTGTTAAACTCAACAGAATCTTAAAAAAATTCAGAAGTGCTTCCCAGCACTAAAAAGGACTCAGTCCCTTTTGGATAGAAATATCCCAATGCCCAAGGTCAGAAAACCTGTAAACTCTTCAATGTCATCAAGCGATTCTGAACCTATATACCTTTGCCACATGCAACCTCTATTCCACAGTGAATTTGACTTCTATGTTTCCTAACCAGCAAAAGCCTTTTGTAAGCATTCTGAAAGTTCTGGCAACTTATGAATGTGATTATTTATTCTATTCAATCATCAGGAGCATCTCCAATGATTGCCTATCACACAATGATAGAGTAGAAAACCAGAATGCGTATTTTCATTTGAAAGGCCGCTCCTTTTACATTTTTCTTAGTCTCTTTCCCTTTCTTCCCAAAGTGCAAAATACCAGTGTCCTGTGTACATATTTATTTGAAATATATAAAACACAGAAATTTTGAGTTACAATGACGGCAACCAGAAAATCAGACATTGAAGATTTCTTACAAGCCAGTGAAACATAGGCTTTTATAAGGCTCTAAAAGCAAGAGAAATTGAGCAAAGTTTGGATCTGGTTTTAACTTTTGCCCACTGATTTTAATACTTAGTAATACAATAAACTGTGGAATTTCACTTCAAAGACCCATCTTTATGCTGAATATTGTTAGAAACACAAAGTACAAAGTATATGAACATGGCACATTAACATTATCAGGAATACAAGGCTCTGGCACACATAGTGCATTATTTGCTGCACTTGCTGAACTTTTTGAACTGTGGTAGGAAAACAGATCAAACAACAGGCAAAAGGCATTGGATTTTTGAGACTATTTTCTTAAACTACTTTTATACTGTAATACAAGAGAATAGGGAATTGTTTGAATAATGATTTTATTTACATATATAGCATACTGGTTTTTTTTTTCAGATGAAGCTCAGGGCTGGTTATGTATGAAAGGCAAATTATTCTCTCAATCAACAGAGGATGGTCTCTGTAGATCAGAATATCAACAGAGAACTGTGGTAAAATTCTTTAGTTGTCAAAGACTACATTATACATGGGCTGTAAATGAATGGATTTCAGTTCTAAATTCAGACACTCTTTCCATTCACAGAAAATTAAACTTCTTCTAAAAAGAAGAAATATCAAGTATTCACTCTCTTTCTAAAATTATCTGACAGCTTCACTGGTTAATGACATACAGCCTGTCATTCCTCCAAAAACCTGTGAAAACCACAGGTGCTGTGTCAGTAATGCACCGTTCTCATAATTAATAAAACCATAGGGATGGACCAGGCTATATCAGAAAAAATATCAGCATACTGAAGGCCTTGTATCCTGCTCACTTATGATACACTGCCAGCGACCATGACTAAGAAGATAAGTGCACATATTAACGATGCCTGTGCAGCTGAGTCAAGGCTGTATATGCTAATACGACATTTACTTAACTTTTGACTTCCAAGCTCTTCATCCATAATATTTTTGTAACAGATTTTGAAAAGGAACTTATTTATCTCTGGAAAAGCTAATGTTCTTTCCAGGTCTTGGTTATGATTAGTTATTCTTCTGAGGCTATACAGTGTCAAGAGAGCTTAGCTGTAAGTGTTGATGATCACAGATAAAATAATATGTAGAAATTATCTCTAAAATGAATTTTCTTCTGCATACAAAGAAAACGGTTGTCTTGCTTAGTTTATTAAGCTATATTTGTGACTACAAGTACCTCATGGATTCAACACTCTATTGCCTCTATTCAGTGCCATGTACCAGCTACATTTGTCATGAGTATTTTTCAACTATAGTTTGATCAAATGCTTTTAAGAAATTCAGTACAAATGTGGTTCCTCCCAAAATGCCCATGTCTTTCCACTGTTGTAGCCAGATACAAAACAAATGCTGCCCATAGGTTCAAATGATGGAAAGAAGAATGCACGTAGAAACTTCCTGCTTTGCTTTGCGAAATTCGTACATCTTTTACAATGGATACTTCAGACTGCTCACAATTTAGATGCAAAATCTGACGTGCCAGCCACAAGCCATGCAGGGAATATCCTCATCTTCCAATGCTCTAAATGTGGGTCAGCTTTCATAGGAAAATTCTATTCTATTGAATGTCAGATTATGCAAAATGCAGATTGAAGAATAAATAATAGCAGCTTATCTGAATGAAAAGGAAGAGATTCTCTTTCATGACACTCATTTCTATTTCTGCTTTTCAGTTTATGTCTCTGTTCTGAGCAATGCATTTGTCCACATGCTGGACTAATGCTGAAGCATTTCCTAAGCCTGGCAGGGACATACCAAGGTGACCCTGTCTAGACAGGGCTGTTGGGCAGCACGGAGCTGCTGTCTTCCCACAAGATTTGGTCAAACTGCCTTACAAGACATTTGATAAGGGTGAAAGCAGATGACAAGAGCTTTTCCTGTAGCCTCTGGCTTTTCTTGGCCTAGGGCAGCCCTTGAATTTACAAGGCCACCAGCTGCTAGAAAGGCTTAAAGAGAGGCAGAACTGAATAAAGAATCTCCCCAGAAGGTGAATGCAGCCCTGGGCACGCTGGGGAACAGTCATGTTGCTGAGCATATGTCTAGGTCACAAATTTGAAATACCAGGATTTCAGTTTCCCTTGGGGAAACTCTAGACCCAGAGGGAAAAATCTCCAACTGAACTACCAGGCCCTTCTCTCTCCCTTCCACCCGTAAAAATAAACAAAACAATGCTTTCCCTGCCAAGGGCAAGAGGAAAAAAAAGAAAAATGAAGGAGATGACATTTGTCCCTAGCCACTTAACAGAGACAATATAGTTCTGCCCCCACACTCAACGAAAGACAAAGTCCAGGTATCTTTGAAAGGCAAAACTTACTTTAGGAATGGCTGAATTCAAAGTCCTTCACTTTTGTGGCACATTTATATCTACACACAGGAAAACCCAACTCCAAGTATGACTAAAATAAAGAATTTAGGTCTGAAAAAGTTGTGTTGGCTCACAGGATGTCTGCTGGGGGAGCATGCAATCTGTGTGTCTCTTTTTATACTCTTGACACCAAAGGAGAATGGAATGAGGGAAATTACATCTGAAATAGCAAATGTAGGGGTTTTGAGTCACCACCCAGAAGCATCTTTTTATAGATGAAAACTGCAATCGTTTTGACAAGCAAAGTGTAGTTGGGTGTTCTTTGTGTAATTTGACTTATCTGGATTTTCTTTTTATAGATCCCTTTCCTGCCCACAAAGGCAATTTCCTGTTTACTGCCTTTTCCAAGTACCACATTCATTTGTTTTCATTTGTAATTAAGACATTAAAAATTACAGCAGTGTTCAGTCATAAAAGCTGAATACTGCTACATGCTTTACTAGTAGAATTGTTTTGTTCTTACAGACAATGGAGGAGAAGAGAGAGAGAAGGTAAAAATATGTATTTGTTGCATCACAGTAAGTATGTTCTCCAGAATGAAAATGACCATGAATTTCTCAATTCTGACTTTTCTATTAGAGGTCAATTCTATTTACAAGGGAATGGGAATTTTTATTTGTGACTCTTTATTCCTAACAAGTTTAATGTGTTCTGCAAATATTTCTGTGAAGTATGACATGGAATTTATTTCTGTGAACATTAGCACAAATAAAACTTGATGGAATGATATATTTGCAATAGGAAGTGAGCAAGCCCAACCATACTTAAGATTAAACCATATTTATTTTTAAATTCTAGAGAAAAAGCATTGTATAACATTACAGCTCCAAAGAGAAACATCATCACTACCAAAAAACTCCCCCCCCCAAAAAAAAAAAGCAAAAAAACCTGTCTTCGAAATTCAGCAATAATTAACTAACTCAGATGTGGAATATTTTCAATATTTTTAATGCTGTTATATATCTCAGCATTCATTCAGAGAAAAGAAGATAGAAGAGAGAGACTGTACCTGCACTGTTTTGCTAAGCTCAGTATATTGTGTCTAATACTACTAGTTATGTAAATCCAATGTTTGTATCATAATTTGTGAAAACATTTGATTCACTAATTGTGCAAATTTAATAAGTGGGTTTTTGAAAAGCTATAGTGTGCACAAGGTCTTCCAGTCTTAGTACAGTTCAGTTTTGTTTGGCTTCAGTTTTCATACACTGGCTCTTGTTAAACTCTTACATTATTAGTTTAAAAATCCTCTGATGGATTAGAAAATCCATTAGTACAGTCCCCAGGAAGAGGATCAGCTATCCCTCAGTATCTTCTGCTTACTTAAATGAATTGAGCAGCCTCAATTTTTAAGGCATTTTTCCACTTCTAAAATAAATTCTATCTATCAGATCCTCCTCAAATTTTCAGCTGTTCCCAGTCAACTCTTCCCTTAGGTATTCTCACATCCGAGATTCACCTGTTTCTGTTGCATCATTCTGGGAGTGCACGGGTGGTTGAATGTCCCTTACAACCCAAAGATCCATGTCAAGGTCACCTCTTTCTTAAATGTAATATATTTGGGAGGTAATTGTACAGCTGTGCAGGTATATTAAAGTACATTTGGTTTGTGATCTCAGTGGCTGAGAATGAGTGCATCTGTGTCTACAATTCCTATCAGTCTTTGTGCCATCCACCAGTTCCCTAATGGGTCATTTCCATTTATCTCCAGATCACTGATTAAAACGTGGCTTTGTACCAATGTCTATGAAAGTCCAATGAAATCACTCCCATCCAGGATAATTTCTCATTGGCAACAGATTTTTGACATCTGTTCTGTACATTAGAATGTCATAAGTCACAAAGTCAGACCCCTTGCAATAAATCATAATGTAGCATTTCTATCCAATTACATTCATCAACCAAATCTGCCATGACGTATGAGATTTAAATCAAGTTTGTTGACAAGAGTTTCTCTTTAGAAAGTCATGCTGTCTGAAATTGATTACTTTCTTGTCCTTTGAGTCTTTATTAATTTAATTTCATTGGCATTTTCTTGTTTTTGTCAGGAATAGGTGTCAGCCTAACCAGCACTTGGGACATCCTTCTTGACATTTTTAATAGGAAAAAGACACTATATACTGCAACAACAGCTGGCACTTCATCACTGCTGTTATTTCATTTTACCAGTCCAAGATTAACTAGATAGAGTGCCGACAGACTTTAGATCTCCTTATCTAGGACTTCTGAACATGTATTATAGAAATTACCTGTTCAGAAATATTAATGCCAAGCACAAATTTATGCAGTCCTTCCAAATTAGTAAAAGACTGGAAAGTCTGTGTGTGAAATAAAATGCCTTATGATACTTTTGTCCAAATACAGAGCTAAAATACTTACGGTGCACTATTGATAATTTTGCTGCCTAAATCTAAAGATAAGAATACCAAACTAAGGTTTCGCTAACATTGGCTGTACTTATCTCAGTTATTCTAATATTTTAAATTTTTCATATCTCTAGAAACCATTCATATTTGTTTAGCTCAATCTCTAATTTCTTTTATTGATTTTCTATTCTTGACAAATTCTAATTGATATTAACAATAACCTATTTTTTCTTCATCCTATTTGTCACATACTGCTCTCTAGCTCTGTTTAATGTGTACTTTAGATAAACTGTAAGCCAAAGCTGTCTTTAGCCTACTATGGTCAATAAAGAATTATGTTTCTTGAATAATGGATCACTACTATCTATTAATCCATTTTTAAGAGTTCATTCTACATTTCAAGAACAGTTTATGCAATATTTATATTTATATTTGAAAACATGTAACACCTGTACTCCAAATTTAGCAATCATATTTTGTGAAAATATTCCTTCTTCATTGTGCTCCAGTGAACACATGACACATTCTGTACCATTTAATATTTATATAAGCATTCATGCTTGCAAAACCTACAGAATAAAGTGCTTTAGAAGGCAGGAACAAGCCTGATGGGTTTGGCCTGTGCATTTCAATATTATGATTACTTTGTGACTGCCTGCTGAAATTTTGAAAATATTCATAAACTGGTTGCCTTACTAAAATCTCTAACAATTCAATAAAATGGTTTTCTTCTGTAACTTCCTAATTCAGCCTTTTTGTAACTTCCACGAAGATTTTAAGCTCTATACCAGTTATTGTCAGGACATCAGGCTGAGAAGTTTAGTTAATACCTTATTCCCAGTTAAGGAAAATACGTGGAATTTATTAAGAATGCTTAGAAGTTAAAGTTGCTTATTATAGCTGCTGAGATACAGTTGAATCTATATCTCTATGCATAAAATAATTTATAAAGGAATTTATCTGTATCTTCACTGGAGATTGTCAGGGTTTGAGATAGACCTGGATCTGGATTGTGAACTGAGAATCCTGTAACCTTGAGTTTGGGCTTCCTGAGATTAGACAGAGCATACACATAAATTGCTACCTCCAGAACTGAGTTTAAAGCTAATGTTTAGCATAGGGAAATGTGGCTGCCATTACTCTTCTGTGCTAAACCCTGTCCTCTGGTGAAGACAAAAAGTGCAGCTGCATATTTCCTTCTTGATACAGTATTTCTTACAGGGCTAGCAAATATGAATTCTGGTAAAATGCTTCTATTAATTCTATGGATGACAATAGGGCTGGATATTGAAGCATTTCCCTATTTCTGCAGATGGCTGATGGTCTTCAGTAGAATTTTTTCCTCATTGAGCCTCTTTCTGGCTGTCTGTGACCACACAGAAATCAATGAGACAGGATTGCAACTGCTCACCAAATCCTTGCAGGTCCTTGGTGACTAAGTGCCATTTTTCAAAACTCTCCTTGAACAGACTACAAAGAACTACACAATAATGTAACTGTAGCTTCTGAAAGCTTCTGAAGCTTTTTGAACTCAGTCTGGATGAAGTACAGGAATCAGTAAGGAGCAGTCTGCACTGGCAGAAGGGTGAACTGGATGGCACTTCCCAACTCTGTCATTTCAGAGCCTCAGAAACTTATAAAAACAATCAGTGCTTAAAAAAATCAGTCACTGAGAGTTAGATCTCATGAGTGCTTATGTATACCTAACAGGACTCATCTACCAAGAAATGAAAAACTTTTTCTTTATTTTATAAGGCATTTTGATGGGCAGGGTTTATAGTCATACTCATCCATGATCAAAGCCACCTATCTCAGAATCAATGCAGCTTCAGAACAATTTTGCTTACATTTTGCTGCTTGAGGTATCATGTACAGTGAGAGATACTTCATGACAGCATATTTCAATAAAGTGTCAAAACTGTTGGTCTGCGATGGGACAGCACACTATGAAATTAACTGTTAATTATTAAAAGAAGAAATGCTTGCCATGGTTCTACCACAGTCCCATGCATGAGGGAAGGTACTGAGAATGGCATTGTGTTGCTGAACTTCATTAATCTATCCCATTTCTTAATCCAGACTGAAGCAAGCAAGTGGCTTTCTGCAATCTAGGCTAATTTGTACAGCCAGCAATTTGTGCAGCTCCCTAGCACTGCTGCTTTAGAGGTGGAATGTGATCCAGCAACTCAGATTTCCTACTCTCATTGTTATGCAAGGCCCACACAGCAAGCACAGAGAATCAAGCAGGGCAGGTTATTTCTCTTTTAATCAATTAGAATGGCACATAGGACAGACAATAATCTTCCTGCACACTGTGTTTAAAGGAAATTAAAGCTTTCTTTTGTTTGTTGTTTCAGTTTTGAACCAATTCAAACTACATGGAAGGTCCCCAAAATAAGTTTCACAAGCCAACATTCCACATTTCACGTGTGGAATCTGAGTTTAAAAATTCTCGATTTTGAGCTCTGTTTGGATGAGTTCCTATCTCAAATTAAACTAAAACCACACACTTTTGTCACAACAAAAGCCCTTAAAGGTTCTGACTTGTGCACCTTGAGAAAAAACAATCTTACACAGCCACTGTCCCCACACTAATGCACTAATGCAACTAGGTTTTCACGAGCTATCCATTTGTTCTCTAGGAAGAAAATAAAATTTTGAAAGCATAGGACAGATTAAGGCTTGAACTTGCAGGTACTTGAACTATTGGATTTTGCCTATGACACTATTTAAATTTAGCATCTTATTAATTCTCTGAGAGATGAAGTGACAACTAGAAAGTCTGTGATGCATCAGAAGCAGTGGCACAGCATGAAAAGAGTCAACAGTGCTGATGTCCTTGGCAGCAGGAGAATCCTTAATCTACAGACACCTTTCAAAGTTTGGTTCAGTTTGATGCCCTCAGCCAAGAAAAGATGTCCTCAAAATTGCAATCTCATTTTATTAAATTCAAAGTTTTCAGAGTTCACTGCCATGCTAGAATTTTCTTAAGACATTTGAAGACTTGTCAGATCTTCAAATGATCAACAGATCAACAGCCTTGTTGTACTGTCCTATATACCAAGATGACCACCCTAAAGCTGGTATTATAAGAAAGCTTCTGCTTACATTTGTAATCACAAAGAATGTGCAAATTTTTACTTCCAAATGTCCCTTAAAGGTGATCAGTATTGCTTCAGAGATGTAAGGTGTTGGAAATAACTTTGGGAGGAGATACTATACTACAAAAATTGACATATATTTTTTAGGTATCACTAAAGTAATTAAAATGTCCTAAACCTGAGTTGAAGCCAAGGATGTCTTCCAGTTATTCTCAAAACTGTTTTTTCCCCAATTTTCTCTTCAGTCTCATTTTTGTTTTCTTTACTAATAAAAGGTACAGATACTGGTTTTGCAGTTTTCTCAGTTTCCAGAGCCACTTAAGAATATTTTTTTGCAAAATAACAGAGCACTAGTTTCATGTCCCTCCCTCTATTTTGGCCTTCATTAGTTGTAAGGTGAAGTTATCCTTTTCCTCTTAGCCTAGTCCAGAATTGTGTGTGGGTAGGTAAGAATGAATTAAACACTGGTTTAATATTGTTTTCTTAGCTGTAACAGGGTTTAATAAAGACCTCTTTGTGGTTTAAAGTGATTTATTTGTATGCCTTACAGAGAGGATCTTTCTTTGAGAGTTGCTCTTAATGAGAACGAAGAGAAGGTGAAAAAGTTGAAATGGGCTCAGTGAAGCTACTTAACACACTAGGAATTAGAACTCATCCAACATTAATAAGAACAATCTTATCCATTCAAATGTTTTCTCATTTTTGTGATCTATTATGTACATGGTCCCACATGGTCAAGCTATTTGATCATTGTTTCTTAATTGTAGTAAAAATGGGATAAGCACTAAAGAATTCTAGCATAAACACTAACCTGAGCTATTTATTTACTTTTTCTAGCAAAATGAATCTACATCTGCAAGCTGTTTGTTTATTTTTTTCTAGCAAAATGGATCCACATCTGCCACTTCTTCCACAGGAATGTTAATTTGCAGGCTGACAGATTTGCTGATGACACCATTCTGCTATACAGGAAAAGATAACAAAAGATGTCCTGCCCAAAAACGGAAAAGTTTATCACCACTATGCGTCATTTTGCAGGTTTGTATACATTGGACTTCAGTGATTTTCATTTGGCAGACACAGTATTCTTTGAATTTTACAAGGCTATAAAAATAGCTGCAATGTTTATTTAAAATTTACCTACCTAAACTATTGATTAATAGTTTCAAAAGTTCTTGAAGAATTTTTGAGATGTTTTCTCTGTACAGCACTTCTAAGTGAAGGTGACAAACAAATTAACTCTCAACTGAGTTTGGGATTTTTGATAGTAGATTTCCAGTTTCATAGAGGCTTTACGGGTCCCAACAAGTAGCAAAACTCATCCATCATTCTAAAGGGTTACTGCTGGAAGCTCCCAATTCCTCTCTTTCAAGTTCAGTGTCTTGACATGGGCTAAAACCATGAGTAATGCCTTGCAATCATTCCAGTCTTGCATGGTTGAATCAGGCAGCACTTCCTAAGTGTCCTGAACTTTGGTCCCTGCACAATAGAGAATGGACTTCTCCTTCTCTCTCCTTTTAAATCAAATAGATTATAAGCAACTACGACTTTCTCAAAGCAATCTATTGTTTTCTTCCCAAATAGTGCACTAAGTTCTTAGCATCTGACAAATCAAGAATGCCAAAAACATAAAAGCCTGACAGTTTCCCCAGCATATCTAAGAAAAGTAGACAGAAAATATAGCTGGAGGGTTTGAGTGGAGTAGACATACCCTGTGTGACTCTGTCTGACTTTAATACTGAACAGATGGGGCTCTATATCACTAGCTGTTTCTATTGTTCAGCATTGATTCTGAACATACATGCTTCTTACTGTAGGCTTGAAGGTTTAATTTGCTGTAGTTTTTTAAGTGTGTTGAACTGTAACTCCATTAGATTTACAGGTATTTTTCCATAGGCCTGTCTTTTAATTTCCAACAGTTATTTTTCTAGCCACAAGCTCAGCATGCACTATAATAATTCATATTATTAGTAACAACAACAACAATTAATAACAACAACAACAACAACAACAATAATATCTCTGAAGATGCACTGGAACACTCACCTCTGTTTCTAAGACGAAAAAACACTATGAAATTACTGCTCATGCTATATTCTGTCATCAAAGCCTCCTACCACAAATACAGTCCTTAAAAGGTGACAAACAGAAAAGGAGCCCTTCTGTGGGTCTGGCATTTTCCCCACATAATTTAAAGAGATCTCTTCCAAAATTTAAGGCTCTTGCTCCCTCAAAACCTGGTTTAAGACAGCCAATCTTGCAGAGCTAAAGGCAGCATCAGGTTTTCCCTACAAGTGTTTTCCATGTCCCCAAAGAT